>OU795036.1:63796220-64053440 GCA_917208275.1 Patella pellucida | reverse complement strand
TGTGGGTGTGTGATAAATAATAAATATGCGCCAAAATTACAATTGTTATACAATACCAAAATATTAAATTTATTTAAGATTGATACTAATCTAATATGGTATATTCCACTCTCTTAATATTTAATGTAATCACCTTATTGTCGTTATATTGTCTGTACTAATGTTGTGTACAGGTGTGATAAATAATAATGTATAACTATGCACCAATTTTATATATTATTATGCCCAACTTATACAATACCGACATTATAAATACATCCAAGGTTAATACTGATACCGACATTAAAAATACATCCAAGGTTCATACTGATATATCCAACCCTCTTAATACATATTCAATGTATGATCTTTAAATGTTTGTAATAGTATTGTGTATGGGTGGTCGGTGGATGAGATAAGAAATCATAAACATAGCGCCATAATTCACAATTATAGGTATCCCGAAATATAATCTAATTTAATAGTGCACAATATAATATTTAGGGAATCTATTAGGCCTATGCCGACTTAAAATATATTCTTGTTTATGGCCTCATATAACTGTCACAACCGACGCAAAGTTGATTAATATATTTATCAATTTAATACTATTATCAATACAGACATGTTTCGTCATTTACGATATATAAAAAAAACTTGTACATGTAATAAATATAGTTATGAATATTTCTTGTGACATTTTATACAATTAAATGATATATTTGATGTTTCTATAGAATGTCAGAAATGTGTACTATGTGTGAAAGAAAAAATGTTTACTCGGTGATATGTCGCTCCTAAATGAATAAGTGATAAGTGGTACTGGTTGTTCTGGAGAGTAGGCCACGATTGCATTCTTTTGTAAGAGGAAGGAAATGTTATTGTTAGTAATCAACTGAAAACAAAGTTTCAGTATTAGAGGGAGAATCCAAAACAGGGATGTTTCCTAAGCAGAATATTGGGGGTTTCTTTATACGAAACCATTACACGCTGGCATGTTTTCTTGCTGGGATACGAAACTAATTGATATAACCGGGCTAATGTAACGAGGCGGCATGGGTTAACTTTTCAACTCTACTTGTTTGAGTTTTAGTGTGGTGACTGTCGGGTAAAAGCCCTCTACACACACGTCTGTCGTCGTATCTTGAATTATTTACACAGGAGAAAGCGGTGAATTAATCCTTATCGCACATGTACTTTGAAAGAACGAATCGACATATTTTGTTATTTGTGGTCGGGTCACCAGTATGTGTTTTATAAGCTTTTTCTCGTTTACACTCGTCACGGAGAGGATTTTAGATGAATTATCCCTGGGACAGAAGAATGGTTGACAAGGATAAGTTTTAATTCAGTTAGGATATTTAATTCCCCCCTTACCCTGAAATTAAATGTATCGGTATAACTGTCGATTGGTGTTCGATCCCGGTGTTGACCCGAGGCCCCGTTTACGTGTTGGCGTGCATGTAAAATAATCTACGACAGTTGCAATTCGATTACAGGCCTCATTCATCAGCCTAGTCCATTACTCTCTATTTGAAAGTAGGCCAACAAGACAAAGTTACTAGCTGTATGAACTTGTCAAACTAGAAGTGGTATCGAGTGTTAGAAAATTAATTCTTATGATTTATTAAAATACAGTGTGTATGGCCGTCTTCATTAAGCCTGGGTTCATTAATAATCTTTTAGAGACATTTAGTAACATAGAGCAATACACAAAAACACATACTTATTGAAACACGGCTACTTCTCTCAACGTTATCAAACTAATACATTATATAATGGTCGACTGTTTCTAAATCCAAAAAGTATAACAACAAATTGTAAATCACGTGAACTGGTCAAACGGGAACCGTGTCAAGTATCGAACGTATATTTTGTAATTTATTAATTCTAACTATTTATCAATACATCCATATATTATTACCGTATCATCCTAAGCCATAAACTTTGTTAAAATAGAAGACAAAATGACTTGTATGTTTTTCTTTCTCTTGCAGATGAAAAGTTTCTAACCAACATTATATTTCGTTTCGGTTACGTTTCAAACTATCAGTTAGCGAACCCCGTGGCTTCTGACTTCTGGTTCCCTTGTAAACAATACGAACTTGGCATATATTCTCTGTCTATGCCTTCGCTATAAACATGACATTCTAGATGGAAGTTTAGGCAACCCCTGGCGCTCCCGGTAAATGGATTCCAGTCTCGAGATAAGCCGCCATGACTATCGCCACTCGTATCATAACACAAAAAACATAAGATACATTAAAAGCCAAAGTTTTAGTTCTGTGTAATATGAAGAAATATATTATATCTCCTTGGTTTTTCTCCCTATAACTTATCTTTATTAACAACGTGTATTGCCCTAAATGGGTCAGAATGAATCCATTCTATTCTCGTGTTTTCGAGAGTATGTTGAATGGAGGGAACAGATGTACAATTCAGACACAATATGATTTAGGAGAAAAAGATTGGTAGAAATTCTACAGACTCGCTCGACCTAGAAAATCGGGTCGTGTGGTTCGCGAGAATGGCTGACTGATGGGCGAGATTAATTGAGGACAGTTATAACCAAGTGAAAACCAGGCAGACATAAATAATTATTATTGATGCAGAAAATTAATTAAATGTTTTATAAATATTTATGAATGAGGAGGTCCGACCGCTTCCCTATTTATGAACATTATTTTTATCCAGTAAAGAAAGAGATTGAGTTAGGCCACAGACATGGTCTATACCACCCATCTCCCAATCGCTCTTTCCAATGAAATTGAAATGATTAATGGAAGCGAAGTACCATCCCCCGACCCCACCACCTTACAAACGAATCTGACCCACCACCCAGCCCCACCTCGGGGCCTTCATAATCAAGATCGGTGCTTTAATTTCGAGACGGGGATGGTCGAGGGTATATAATATAAGTGCAGTCCAAATTTTTAAAAGATCGGTCCATCCCCTTAAACAAAATCATGATAGGTGCTTTAATTGCTAGTTTTGAATTTTCAAAACGCCCCATAGCCCTTAATTATACTGACACGAGAGAATACACGCACATGGGCAAATACGACGGAATTAAACGAGTGTTTACTTGTGTCAATTATTTTGGTTTCGAGTGACGGGCGTGTTGGATGATTAAGCTTGCCAATATACTAGGAAATAGGTGTACATACTCTGTACAGGTGACAGGTTAAAGTTCAACCTGAGTTTGAAAGATGATATCATTACAAGAGTTTGTTTTACGGATTCCAACAAAAAGAGATATGAATAGCAACACTTTTAAGAAAATCAATATTATTTGTAACTGATGTTACTTTTAGAAGCTGCCTATAGATAACTGAATTTAACATTTTAAAAAATTCTGGATTTAACTGAAGAAACTTATTATTATTAAGAATGTACGTTTGTTGTGAATACTATAGTCACCCAAGTGCGCTTAACTTAAAGCTGCATTTAACTTAAATAACTATAACTATATTTATTAATTAAATAATATCGAACATTACTTATAAGTAATTTGCGTTAACATAACATAAGTAACTAATTTAACATAAGTGATTGCATTTATAAGTAACTAACGGGTGGCATTAACAAAATAATATTTAGTATTAAATCTTTATTTAGCTCCTCAAAATAGCAAAGTATATTTGTTACAGAAATACTCTTAACTTTTAAAAGAGCATTAGACTAAAGTAACTGTGTATTCTGAGCAGTAATGTGTAATATATGGCGTCATGCTCGAGGCAGGATATGCTTAAGATTTAGAGAACACCTGACATCATACGTAAGTAAACCTAATAATGTACACCTACAATATATACATAAATAAGATAAGGACAATAAATCAACGAGCTATTAATAAACAGCCATATTGTTCAAACAGTAGTTTATTGCACTTCCGAATTTAGACATATCTTTGTAAGTTTTTAAAAAAATATATATATTATTCAACTTTTTATGACTTATATTTAAAATTGGGTAACAGTGTCGTTAAGATGTGAATCTTTAGGAATCATATTACAGTAAAGACAGGGATTGTGAATTATTCGGGTGGTACATGTATATAATAACAACTAGCTTATTTACTGTGGTATTTCAGTTATAACATGGGTGAAGATATGTATTCACATTTTTCATGTTTCAAATATCACTAGAAGAAAGAGGTATGAACGCTTATGATAATTATTTTATAAAAGTAATATAATACAGTCTTAGACGTGCTGCATAAGACTATAAAGTACAAAAGAAATTTTTAGGGATGTGAACGTATTCAATAGATAAAGTGGTAGCAAATGTTCTAGAGAGAGTAAGCATACCAAGACTCGTGTACGACACCCAACAACTCTTATAGCCAATTGAGAAGTAGTAAAGCTCCATGTACGATATCCACTGTGTGTTATAAGTAAGAGTAAGAAAACGCTGCCCCATACATGACATTGACATAAGTCGTTAATTATAGCCAATAATAATAACTGAGAAGTAGTATCAGGTGCTTTAGAAAGCTTAGGCATACCCTGTATCGTATACAGCACTCAACACTTAGTCAATATTAGTAGTATAGTGAAAAAAAAGTATTACAACGGGATATTAATTAAGTACAAAGTAAGACATGATAAAAATTTACATAAGCGGAAAGCAGTTGTCAGTCTTTTCTACTATTTTCAATTAGATAAGATATTTTTTCAATTCAACCCTTTTCTGGATTAGTCATCTTTGTGTAGCAAAAGACCAATACTTGTGTAAGCAAACTGCAATGCTACACTTCAATGTTCCCAGAAATTTTTGTGAGCCAAAGTGCGTTGTTATTTTGAAAATATTATGAAAGCCCTGACTCAGCTAGGATTAGTAGCAGTTCTTAATGTGAGGTTTTAATCTATACGTTACACAAAACAGAACAAATGTTTCTTTCCCAGAAGATAAGCGGAATAAATAAAGGATAATAGTACGTCTTTAATGCTATGTCTTATCTTCCCCTGTACGCAATAAGAGATTCAATTCCAACATTATCTACGCTTTACAAAGGGCGAAATTTGGTGTTTTAGATTTGGAAGTAAGAGAAACTGTCTAACCCAACGAATATCCCCAAACTTCGTCCCGGAGGATAGAACAGGCTAAATTTGGTGTTCTAGTTTTGGAACTAAAATTTAATTGAAACAAAAGGGATACCTACATATTGTCGGGAACATAATAACACTCGATATAAATTCAGTATTATAATGTTTGAGCTAAAAGAAACCCAACGTACATCCCCAAGTCACCCAGGAACACAATTTATTCGGTGTTCGAGATTTGGAACTAATAGAAGTTTTCTTACCCAAGACTGAATACCTAGAGTAGACCACAAAACGTTGTGTTTTTGTTTAGTTTCGTTTTTGGCTTTAACATATGTTTTATCCAAATTCCTATCACTTGCTCTCAAGGTAAGCTAATATATTTTCCATATGATATACACGAATTGCGTCAACCAAGTCTAAAACACATGTTCCAGTTATTGTATCTCGGGATAAGTTACAAATGTTAGTCATAGATAAACTCAACTTTTAAAAAGAAATTAGAATATCAATCTCACTTTGGAATTATATATAAATATCCAACATGTTTCTGGATTCCAAAATGAAACCAAAAGACCACAAAACCACCTTTTTCTTTTTTTAAAAACTCAAAGAATTGAAATTCTTGTATACAGGTGAGAAAATCTCATGTTTTTGTCTGGGAAAGTTTCCGTTTTATCGATGAAAAATATATTAGCTTAACTTGTATATCCGTGAAAAATAATTATACTTTCACAAAACCTGTGTACAAATTCCAAAAGAAAAGGAACCAATCCTTGATAAAGTCAGTTCTACTTCAAAGGAATGTCACATAGGGCTACATAGGTGTCTCCAGAAGAAATTCGTAGTTATGAAAAGTTATCAGGAGGGGGCGTGGTACCTGTGAGCCGGGGATTACCCCTCATTATCCGAGCACACAACTCGTCTTAGGGAGTAAATCCTCAAATCAACAAACGAACATAGAGAAATAAAGACAACGCAGATGTTCATTGAAAAAACGTTTTCATTCACAATTTTCCATTATTTACATTTTACACGTAACTCCTACCGGTTCAACTTCATTTCAAGTTTTTGGGACTAAATATAGTTTTCTCGTTTTCTTCGTTGTTTTGTTACTATGGTGATTTTGATAAACAATTCATTTTCTTTAAATACAATACTATAGTGATAGTTAATAACTTTTAAGTAGAAAGTTTACTTATTTTGACCAAGAAATATTAAGAAACATAGTATACATTAAGTAGTAATTTTGACCAAGAATTTGAGAGAAACATACATTTAAGTAGAAATTTTAACCATTTTGAGTAGAAATTTTAATGATTTGACCAAGAATTTGAGAGAAACATACATTTGATGATCTTTTTAAAGACCCGGTTTCTATCTGTTCTTTATTTTGGCCATTTATATTTATTCTAACAAGAAAATGGAGCAGGATTAACGAAAACTTGCCTTACCGTATTTCTTAAAATAAAAACTGCATCAAAAATCAACATATATAGTCGTTTTTTTAAAAATAATATTCAACATTTAACACTTATAATACACAATTTTAAATAACCAATCCCTATACTTCGTCTCTTCGTCCTTTATTTCGCTTAATCAGAGGTAACCACTAAACAAACGGCACAAAAAAACAAGTTTAAAACTTTTTATATATAAGTAATTTCACATTGACTTTTGGTTTCTGCTTCTATTGACACAAATAATAATTCTCGCGATGATCTTTGGGACAATAATTAGGCGAATAGAGAAATAAAAACAAAACTAAAAAAAAAATTACCCGTAAAGTTAGAACATAAAAATAACTTGTCGCCTTGTATTCATTTAAACTTATGATAATATATCTTTCTATTACTGTATAGGTTGGTCCAAACCTCCACTGACTCACAAAACTTCATCAAGAAACATGGCTATAAACTCATTTCTTCTTCACCTGACGTTTTTGAGTATTGTATAAACAGTTCGGTTCTTGTTTTGACATTAAAGTTTCCGAATAATTTGTCGCCTCGATCCCATCGATTCAAAAGAAAGGGAATTCGGTAACAAAACCGTAACGGACATGTCGTGAATTTCAAAACTCCTTCTTATCGATTCCCGTGTAGTTTAACCTCAAAGCCGAATCAATCTACTTTCCTAGTAACCTAACACAAACTTGTCGTCAATTCTTTCACAATATTGCCACATTGTTTTAAAAAGCGCGTCTATTTGTTTTGTTTGTTTGTTTTTCTTTGGTACAACATATGCATTGCATTGTTCATAATAATGATGTTCAAGATCACGTTTTTTAGTAATAAAACTAGTCTTTAAATAAAGTTCCGTTCGTGAGTTAAGAAGGGAAGGGGGGTATTACCCTTCCCCAACTCACCACGCACAAATCAATCATCATCAACATCTTCGTCCTCCTTTCCGACATCGTCGAACATCATTGATATACTGGGACTGTAACTGAGTTATTTTTTGGTATCTCGCTGACAAAAATGTAACACAACAACACAACAATTAATTTGAAAGAGTAGATGTCAGTCATACCACCGTCTCATCGGATTTCACTCGCTTCGTTTTGTCCATTCGGATAGAACGGTTCGGTGGTTTTAAGGGTATCTGATGATAATTGTGAGGCATGCTATATTCTATGTGTTTACTGTCTCGCTTCCTAACACATAATTTTTTGACAAAGTTTCTCCAGGAACTCACAGTTTTAGCGGACCAGATCCACATGCCACTAGTTATTCCCACGACCAGTGACATAAAAAGTTTGAGCATGAAAATTTCAATATTTGGTGAGGTTTGATAGCTGTAGAGGTACCACGAGGATCTGTTAAGGTATTCGTACAATAAACAGCCAATAACACACGTGGCTGGTACAGTATATAGCACGGAAAAGATGCCAATTCGCACCATCAAAACCTCTAGTTTGTCCGTTTTCACACCGTCACAGCGGACTTGTTTCCTAATCCTGAATAATGCCACAAATCCAGCAACGAGAAATGCGGTTCCTAACAAGAGGTAAACAATAAGAGGCGCGATGCCGAATCCCAGAAGAGTCTGTGTGTTCTGATTTCCGACATAACAGATTCCAGTGAGCTCGTCAGCATCAACATCCCTCATCACTAGAATCACGATAGTTTTTATGGCGGGGATAGCCCATGCGAAGAGATGAAAATAACTACTATGGAGTTGAATAGCTTCGTGTCCCCATTTTAACCCCGCGGACAAAAACCACGTAAAAGTTAACACCACCCACCACAGTGAGCTGGCAGTACCGAAAAAATATAGCAAAAGGAAAACTATGGCACAGTCCGTATTTTCTAACCCTTCTTGGATCAGTATTGCCTTGCCACTTTGGCTTTCTGTATCGCATGCTATAGACTCTCGACCAGCCAACAAACGAACAATGTAGGCGATACTATAAATGTTGTAACACATTGATAGAAAAATGATGGGTCTCTCGGGATATTTGAATCTCTGAGAGTCGATCAGAAAGGTCAATACTGTAAAGAAAGTGGACACGAAGCACAAACCTGCCCATATAGCCATCCAAACATCTGCAAATAATTTATCCTTGCTGGTGAACGCATCGTTTTCTAAACACAACAACGCACACCTCTCCGTCCGATTGATATAAATATATTTCGATGCGTTTCGGTACTTTTCACAACTTTTCGAGAAATGTGGAGGTCGGATGCTGCGTCCGGGTGTATCTGTGCTGCTTTGGGGTCCTCGGGAAAGATGGGGTTTCCTTGTTAAAGGTAGATCATCCTCTATCTCATCCCCTGGACCATCCATACACATGTGGGTTTGGTCATTCCTTTGCGGAAACTTGGAGCAGTTGAGTGCTGCCGGCCAAGGATAACCAAACTCGTTGAGAACTGGTTGACAGCGGCTCCGGACACTTTCACACATCGGACGACATGGTCCAATCGGCTCCATAACTTTTTCTGTACACATTGGCACATAAACCGAACAGAGGAAAAACTTAAGTTGTTTGGAACATCCATACTGTATGAGGGGGGTAAATGTTTGTAACTGTAAAACAGCATCTCGTTGATCATTGTGGGCCACTAAATTGGGCATTCCAGTAACATTGTAGCCCAGTCCTTTACACATATCAAACCGAATAGGTTCACAAGTTCGTACATTCTCAGATGAATAGATGCCAGGAACAGACGAAACAATGGCTACTCCAAGAAAGTACAGTAATATGGTATAAACACCATTACTCCGCATTTTGGCTGATCATGTAGCAAAGAGAACACAATGTGAGTAGTCTTGTTTCTAGCTGGTTGGAACTCGTGTTGAGGTTGTATGAGGGGTACTGCCTAATCTCCTTCATTCACTGTCGACAAACTTTCCCCTCTCCACAATTACACCACGTCCACAGAACTCTGCTTATTGCCAGCCATGTCATTCTTAAAGTTGTCTTCTAATCGCTATTACATGGGATGGACGGCCTTAAGTTCGTGTACGGCCTACAAACAACTGAAATCAACTAGCTATCGACCCGGCCATATACAATCTATGAGAATATAACTCGTGGTAGCATTCAATACAACCAACACCGCGAGATTCCCTTCGTCTCAACTTACCGTTCTACCATCCAATCATTTTTACTGTTATTCTCGGGAGCCCCGCCTACTTCACGCATTAACAACGCACCACCGCTATCAATCATTGCTTTAAGAGCTGCCAATCATGCGTCTGTCCATTTCTGAATGCGATCGCTTACACCGGTTAAATATAATGTAAAGGCTTTATATGCATCCTATAATGCGGCTATTCATCTCGACTGTTTCTATTAGACAACCCTTTCCGGCATTTTATTTTTCTTTCTATTTTCTATACCTGCCTCGAGAGATTGGTATAATTGAGAGAACACAAGTCAAACAGGGCTAAACAACGTACCTTAAAAAAAGAAAGTAGTATCAGATTAGCGTCGAGATTTTAAATAATTTCATCAACGAATAAACACACTAGTCTCCAATCCTATTTTATATTCAAAACTGAATTCCGAATTTGAATAGAAATAATTCTTACCGCATATATCACTTAAGTCGGTGTATGTATATCCATCCATGGCTTATATTAATAAAACTTAGAGACTGCTAACGGTCGCTGTAAACTCCGTGTAACCCCACTAACTAGAAGGCTGGCCGAGATTATGACATTTATGGCTGAATTTTATGGACAGATTTTCATTGTCTTTCACACAAATATAACGGGTTACAGTTAGACGTTATCCCGTATTTAAATAATTTCATAGTTATTGTCACACCGTTAAGACCCAGTGAAATTATCGCCATTACTCCTTTCCCTTGTGGCTGAAATATGGCCAGTCAACTAACGGCGCGTGCATGTATTTGTATAACTGGTGATAAAGGGGGCTAACAGAAGGGATTAGTCATCAAAAGAAGAATGGACCCTTATTTCACTTCGTCATCAGATAAAGGGCTCTTCTCTTCATTTGGTACTCACTTGTGTTCATCAATCTTCGACTGTAAACATTCTCTTCACCAAATATTTCTTTGCTCTCCACTAAAAACCAATTTTGTCAATATTTAGAACAAATACCGCCCAGTTCTTGATTTAATATTTAGGAATATTCAGCTCATGTTTACGACTCTTTTTGATGACACCGAGTTTGTTATTTGTTACTAAAACGGCTTTTCCAATAATACCATACACCTTTTTTTAATAAAAAATATATATTTCAGGGACAGATTAGAAAGCAAGACCTGTGGTTCTAGTTGCATGGAACATTCTATGGTATCTTGTCTGTATAAGGTCAGTCATCGGTGTGTAAGGGATACCGCCTAGTCGTTCGGGTGGGGCAAAAAAGGGGAGGTCCCATGTATACGTTAGCGTGCATTATAAAAGAACTCTTGACTCAGGGAATTTTAAATAAGAGTATACTGTAGCGCGGTTGTCCAGACAAACTTCCTCTCATAGCGCACACGATGTCGTATATTCGTCTTGGTGTTGAAAAGTTGGACGTTAAACACAATTTGATTTGATTATAAGAGAGGATTGCATGCTGTGTAACAGTTCATATGTTCATCAACTTCTCCCTGAGCAAACAACAGAATTTGTACTTAAAATGTGATTCGGACGATTAGCTATTTTCATTTAAAACAATTAGAACGGCGTTGATACCCCAGGCACATTTCCCCGGGGTCCTTAATAACTCCCATGTAACACGAAACCTATAACAAAGCCAACTCTCGACTCAACTAAATTTGTACTTGGATCAATCAACTTGGACCATTCATAATAACGTGAAGTGCCGCTAAGCGACAAGTTAAAAAGTTTAATTCCCATATCGCACATGTAGCTTCACTCTGTAAGTGTAACTGGTAGCTAATTAAAAAAAAAAATCGAAATTCGATTTTTGTTATTTTGAATTTATGGCGCAGACGCCAGTTAATTCTGGGTTTGGAGATAGGTGTATTAGTTCTTTGTTGACGTAAATAGTGTTTTATCAACTTCTGGTAGGAACGTTTAGCCCCATTAATTGGAAGTAGGTTTCAGGACTAGAAAATTATTTTCTTTTGTACATATTATTAGTAAAACTCAATCACCCTGTCTCACATCAATATTGTTATTGTTTCTGTTGTGGCATACTCCAAGACAAACCTTAATTTTGAAATCAGTTGCCAAAGGACTGGCGCCTGTCGGCTGGCAGAAAGAACGTATGCCTTGTCGTTCAGAAAATACTATTCTGTCGATTCACCTCATATAACCGTAGAAAATAAAATTAACTGTGTGTTATTATCAATATGAGCGACATTTAGAGCCGAGACGCTCATTGCATCTTTTTTTTTGTGTGTGTAATAGTTCAAGGGAGGTAACCCGTAATTCACTTTTTTTCAGCACTAAAATCAGAACAATACACGGTGACTCTGGATTTGTCGAAAGCCGACTACCGAAAAGATGATCTGAATTCACCTGATATGGATTTTTTTCCTGTCCAACTCTTGTGATTACCCTAAAAAATAGAGTAAGACGGCGGTTCGCAAGTCGCTAACCAGGAGGTGCGGTTTCCCATTGGCAGTGGTGAAGAACGGAGGTCCCCTGTACACACTTGCGTCGGGCCCGTAGCCAGCTTATAAAATTGGGTGGAGGGGAACTATAGAATTTTTGGGAGGGGCTGAGGATCTAGAACACTCCTAAGAACTAATTATTGTTAACGGGGGTGGGGGGGTAATTCGATTTTCTACCGGACCGATGGCGTTGACGTTATATTACCCTCGAAATAATAGTGGGCCGTAGTGCCACTGTCCAGGCATGTGTCCAGGCATAGCTTATAACCATTTTCATTATCCCACTCGGTGCAGAAAAGTGAGACGTTAAACCCGTTTCTTTTCGATTTATTCATCTTTTATACACCTACTTTCATGTGGACGTTTTTTGTCGTCGCCCCTTTCCGTCCGTCCACAATTGTTTGTGGTTACTCTACAGGCCACAATTCTTATCCGATTTTGACAAAACTTAAAATATAAGTGTATGTCCAAACGATCTCGACTGCTTTCGATATTGGTATGTATCGGCTCGAATTATGGCCCTGATTGTACGAAAAATCACTCTAGAGGTCACAATTTTGAACCGATTTTGACGGAAGTTGAAATACATGTGTATAACCCAAAGATCTTGGTTTCTTTCGATATTTGTGTCGTAACTTCCTGAAATATGGCCCTGATGTTTTAAACTAAAAAGAAAGTGATTTTATCTACAATCAAGGGCCATAATTCAGGAAGTTACGATCCGATATGCACAAATATCTAAAGGGGATCATGATCTTTAGGATATAAACATACATTTCAAATTTTATTAAAATCGAATCAAAATTGTGACCTCTACAGGGTCAACAACCTTGATATACCATATTTTAACACTATTCAAGTACAAGCGGTGGCCATTTTGTCCGTCAATTTTCACAAAATTCGAACTCAACCTCCCTTTCGGTGTAACGGTGATATAATCAAGCGGTTTCGTTTTAATCAAATAATAATTGTGACCCCCAGAGCCCCCCCCCCCCTAATTTTTGAAAGTGCCCGTTGTTGCTGCTGAAAGTGCCTTTTCTCAGAACCATTGAAGAGAAGCGCAAAAGACCTATGTAAAATAGTGGGGGAATTTAATTCATAACTATTCATAATGACCCCCTTTTCCAATGTTTTAATCTTTGAACATCACATTGTTGAGTAGGGCTTTACCCTGTAACGATTGCTAACACTTGAGGATAAATGAATAAATATAGGTAAGGTGACCCACGCCAACAAGAAATTTCATCCTACAGACAATATTTGGGGTTTATTTTAACATTATATGATAAGGCTTACCATAAAAGCTCCATTCATCAACAGTGAGAGTCTGGTCACATTCAATTGTTAAGGATTATAACCATTTGGAAATATTTTATAATTGGTTCAAAATCTACCCGGCTACCATTGTCAAGGTAGTGAGAATAAGAGTTATGTCCCTTGGCTGCAATTAAAACGAGGAATGGGCACCACGGGCGCCACTGAAAAACGAAATAATTTTATCGCAGTCGGAAAACATTGTTTATTTCCTTGCTGCGAAGTAACGGAATACACTCCACGAGACGCTCGAATTTGACATATTATGTACGCATGAACAAACTCTTAGTTGTTTCAACAATACACCCATGCCTTCAAATATCTTAATATTAACGGTTTATTATGCTACAGTTGAAATTAAAATAAACGTTTAGCTGGATATGAAACGATCGACATTTGACATTGTTTGAAGATTAGCCTAAATGTATTAAAATGAACAATGCTCTCATTTCTGTATACCCACAGACACTGGTCTGTTTATAATGGCATGTTATACAGAGGGAGCGAGAGAGAGAGAGAGAGAGAGAGGGATGTATGATGTTTCATATCAAGAGCATTAATGCCGCTTTCTAATATGCGCCACAGTGGGGCAGTTATTAGTTTATTTATCAAACCCAAAGCCTGGCACTCTATAAGAAATACAGGAATTTTAATATCTAATGAAATGCTTTGGGTTAATCGATTTTCTGCGCCAAAATCACCAAGAAAAGTCTTAATATGGTTGGCCATATAAGTTACAATTGCGGCATTGTGAAAAATGATATTAAACCGGTTACCATGAAATGGCGTTAGCGGTAATTTTGAAATTTCCAAGGAATTTAAATATAACTTGAAAGGAAAATAACAACGCGACGATTCGTCTCCACCCTGAATAAAGGCCTTACAGATTGTTCGAAACAACGAACACACCCCGGTTCGTTTGGCAAAAATGACGTGGCGGTTTTGAACGTCTGGGCCGAGAATGTTTTAAAATACAGTTCTTCAAAAAAATTTAATTCCAGAACACTTTTATCCGCCAAACCAGTTAATAAATGCAGACCACAAAAGAAATGATTAATATTCATATGAATATTTCGCTCCGAATCTGATAAATCTGACCAGTTTTCTACTAATTTAGCGCAAATATTGCCTCTGTATTGGGTAGGCCTAAATAAAGAATTGAATAGCTTTTCGGTGCTGGCTCTGTCTGACATGGTATTTTTAATTTCGAAATAATAACTAGTATCTGCAGATGGAGTCTCGTCCACTATCCCGGGAAAAATGGGGTGTCAAGAAAATCGTCGTATAATTTCATACATTTATTAGACTTAGCCTTACTTTTACCCAGCTTCCTAGTCTTTGGCGTCAAGTCTATTTTTAATATATTGGTCTCCAAACGTCACACAGTCGTCATGTAAAGCTGTTACGATAGACCGATGCTCCGTAGTTGTCGGGAATTTTTTAACAATGCCTAGTGTAAGCCTATTTGTGATTTTTGCCATGGGTATTTTGGTTACAGTGCTCAAATCATAGGGGTACTTGTCCAATCCAATGATGGATAGCAAATCATCGGTGGACGCCATCTTGCAGGGCTAAGTCTCAAATCTAGAAAAAAAATTAGGTCCGTCGATCAAGGCTTATGGCTACAAAATAATCAAATAAGATACTATGAGTATGAAAATAATTTTAACTAAGTTACCGGAAAGTGTCTGGAAAATGAGGACTACAAATGAAATTTCGTTTCGGTTATTTTCCGGTTGTAAATAATTCTGCGTATTTAGAGCTAGTAAATATTTATTTCCTAACCCGGACAGCGTGGCACGTAAACCAAGGTTGTAACCACTAAATAAAAGTAAATCCCAAAAGGCTGTAATGAGTTTATCCCGGCGGTCTCTCAAACACGAAAGTTAGAAATAAAACGAAGCTATTACAGCTAGCTCTGTACCGAAATCGATAAAATTCCCCAAATCAAAAATTAAATCAAGAATTGCAATCGAAATTTTTATTCACGTTCTCGATTAAAAAAACACGAAAGTCGAAGCGCGTAACGAGTTAATTTTTACTTAGCTTTATATGCCAATACATGTTTGTATAATATCCACTCGTAAAGCTATTTGTGACGTATATTTGCTGCGACCTCCAAATTCACGTGCGCGATACTACATTTTGCTCAGTCGAGAAAATACACACGAAGAGGCGGTACGACAGATAAGTGGGTCAGTTTTTATAAGGACAAATATTGTAGGCCGTGGGTCACTCTAATATAGGTAGCAACTGAAGGACAAGGTTCATCCAAACAGTTTGAAAATAGGGATCGGCAACTTTAACCTTTAGGAGCCACCATGGCTCGATGGGAATGTCTTTGGTTTGACACTGAAGTTGGTTGAGATATTTAATCAGCATTTCCCAAAAAGGTTTCACCTTGTTAGTAGTCCTGGAAGGGAAGATTGTCTAGTCCCTCGGGTGTAACGAAAACACTTAGGTCCAATAGAGGTATACAATTGACCAATCTGATTAAAATACAGATTTATATTTCGTTTCGTTTTTTTATACTTTTGATGACCTGTACTCATGAAGATCTCACCGGCCGTGTCAGAGTTCATGCGAGCGGCTTTTGACCATATCATGTCAGACATTTGATTAACCAATCAGCGTTTATGTTTCCAGTGTTAACCCAAAGTTCCGGGCATCCCTCGATGAAAATTCGCTGTAACAGACTGTTGCATTGCCTAATCCCTCACATCGTCCAGCACACGGATTATTTAACAACTCTTCCAGATTCTAATGTAGTAAAGACAAGTTAAACGAAATTTCGAACTATAAAAAGCGAAACGAAATAGGATATGTGTGTTAATCAGATTGACAATTGACATCACATTGAATATTCCCAGATAGTTTGGGAATCGAAATAACAGTAGGCAGTAGCTGCTCATTATAATAATGGATAGGCGTAATAGAGACAATAGGTTTTCATAAGCTTTATCGAATAAAATGAAATGGGACAACCAAGTAAGGGGACCACCTACTGGCAGTCTCTTTTGGTTGCTTGTTGTCTACTTGAGTGACGTAAAGAGGTTCTTGTTATGTTTTTAACGAATAGTATAGCAGTTGTGAGAACACCGAGAGAACACGTGAATGAATGAATGAATGAAATGGGGTTTAACGTCCTACGCTTAAGCACCTAGCCTGGGCTAATTGAAGACGGGCATACACCATACAGTGTGTTATGAGGGAAATTTTGCCCGGGCAGCGGCCCCTTCTTATATCGAATTCTAACTGCCAAGGGATCTTTTACGTGCACTCCAATGTGTACACGGGACCTCGGTTTTTCGTCCCATCCGAACGACTAGGCAGCTGTCCTTGTCAGGCCCTCCTTCTGCATCTCTGACAAGGGGGAATCACGCCGGAAAATCGAGATGAACTTTCTCGGCCTATGCAGGGATCGAACACTCGACCTCCAGGCTAGCGAACCAGCGCCTTATCCACTTAGCCACCGTGATCCCAGACTTCGACGTACAGCAGAGTCTGTAATTAAAGGGTCGAAAACGATGTTGAAAGATAATCCAAGAATTCAGGTTTCGATATTTATTGTAAATAAACATCGGTTTACGTGACAAACAACAAAAGGGCTGCTTTAAATAATAATATGCTTTTAAGGCCTGCGGTTGTTTTCGTGAAATTAAAATGTTTTAAGGGGATTTGAAGTTAACTTTTGATAGACAAATTATTTGAATATATAGTTACTCCAACAGGGTATTTAAAAATACGAGTCTGCGCATTATCCTCCGTATTCACTCCGTTTCATTGTCAAAAGAGGAGGGATGGGTTTCGAATCTCCGGCTGTACGTGACAAGGGGTAGGGTCGCCTGTCCAATCTCGTGGGTTTTCTCCGGGTCCTCTGGTTTTCTCCCACTGCTAAAGACCCCTAAGCGCAAGCGAATTATTGAAATAAAATCAAACCATATGCTAGACCCGAAATGACCTAATTTGTGTCAAGTGGACGTTAAACCCCATTTCTCTCATTCTCATTGTGAAAATCCCGGTAGGCGTATTTTTAAATATGAAATGCAATGGGGTCTAACATCCTACAGTTCTGCTCCGACTGGGCACTACGTA
The DNA here is from genome assembly GCA_917208275.1 of Patella pellucida. Classification (NCBI taxonomy): domain Eukaryota; kingdom Metazoa; phylum Mollusca; class Gastropoda; family Patellidae; genus Patella; species Patella pellucida. The sequence goes on along the minus strand of OU795036.1, from coordinate 64,035,970 downwards.
GTTTACTGGGCACGTGCCCCGACTGGGCTTAAGAAGACGGACATGCGCCATACAGTGTGTTATGAGAGATATTTTCCCGAACAGCGGTGCTACGCCCATTGACTCTTCGAATTCTAGCAGTCAAGGGTTCTTTAACGTGCACGCCAATTTGTACCGGGGACGAAGGTTAGCGAGTCAATGTTTTTACTCACTGCGCCACCGAGGTACCCCCGGCCAGTTTTTCTATATTATCAGGCGGCTAAAAAAATACAGGTGTCACTTTCGTTGAATCCCGATGATCTACTTGTTTCATTTGCATTAAAAGGCCGTCGCCGCGTTTCGGTGGATCCAAGCAGCATACAATCTATAATAACTCTTTGCTAGATAATATCATATTTAGCGCGATTATAAGAATTCACGGCTGAGTGACTCTTTTCACGGGGTGTAATGATATTGTGCGCATCGACTGTAGAGATACGACCTACTTATACAGCGTCTTTACTCACAAATCTACTTAAAAAAAACAACGCCTTTTCCACGGTTGAGTAGACCCAACAAAAATATTTTAGCATACAGCGCACCGGTTGTAAAGATTCATTATCATTGTTTGAATCATATCGCACAGTAATTTTACATGAGACTTATCTGCACGCCATCCTTTAATATATAATAACAAATAGAAAACTGAATACGCAGATTAGAAGCGGTGATTTCACATAAAAAATGGAGGAAAAAAAGCTTTATTATAAACTTGACATTTTTTAGATACAGAGTTGTAAAAAGTTACTGTGTCAACACGTTCTTTTGTTAAGGCGACAATTTGACATAAAAGAAGATTTGTTTGTGATAAAATTAATATTTGCTTAGATTATGCAAAAAGATTGCAGTGGTGGCTAGGGTCGGTTAATACAGTAGCGGATTATCATTGAGGCTGATGAGGCTGCAGCCTCAGGCCCAAAGATTTTGTAAAGTTTTTTTTAAAAATTTGTCTGATACGATCAAAAACACATAGACAATGAATGTTAGGGGTGTGGTTTAGGCCCAACGGGAACCAGCATAGGCCCTGACCCGAAATTAATTAGGCCCACGCAATTTTAAACAGGCCCTTATAGGCCCTCCAGCAACTGCCGCCTCAGGCCTTGGTGGAGCTTAATCCGCCACTGGGTTAACGTCAAATCAAGATGAATTAGGTAAATTCTGGACTAAAATTGTGCAGCTTTATTTGAAGAATTCGTTAGCACGTGGTATTTATCTGTGGAAGGAAAGCGGGAGACCCGGGAGAACCCATAGGGTTAGGCAGGTGACCCAGCGCCCTGTCAAGACAGTACTAGTTAGGGATAAAATCAAACTGGAGACTGAGAGGACTGCGGACGAAGATTGTACAACAAATACAGACAAAACATGAAGGGTCACGTTTCAGTACAATTAGAAGCGGCGATTTCGCATGAAAAGGAATGTTTTTATAATAAGATTTGTTTTTAAAAAAAATAATATGGCCGACAAATAGGGGTGACATGGACATTAACGTTCTACTTATATGCATTAACCGGGAACTGACGGTAGGCATACACCATGTAGTGTGCTATAAAGGAACAATCTGTCAAGGGTCTATATAGGGACACGCCAACGTTGTTTTCGTCCTATCCGAAAGACTATAGGACCATATTATGTTCCTTGCTTGGTACTCCCTCCTGTGCCATTGATATAAGGGGAGACCACACTGAGAAATCCTGGGGAGTATCTCGGCCAATACCCAGTTGTTTGGGTGTTGCGTTAACAATAAGACAGAGGTGCCGTTACTACACACAGAGCCCTTGGCAGTTGGAAATTGAAATAAGTGTAGACTGTAGAGCCGATGACTGAACGAAAATTTAATTATCCCCCACTGCTTTATGCCTCCCTATATAAGTTCGCTTGGTGCAAAATGTGAGACGTTAAACCCCATTTCATTTTCATTTATTCTTCAATTCCATATTTTGTTGTTACACGCAATATTGATTTAATTGTACAATGCAAGGGGGACAACTCTTGTTAAGTACTCATATTTTCAATAATTTACTTTCCCATGAACAGCACGAACCAGGTCCCAAGTAAAATTCATGGTATTTTTTTTTTATGGATATGACATGGTAAGAACGAACGATACCATAAAGACTAAATGTTGCGACTCTTTAATGACATTTTTGGCCAAGTTAAGCCTTTCTGTATATAATGAATATCAGCTAATATGGGAAAATATTGGAAAAAATATTAAATTACAATATATTATATTTATTTTAATGTTAAAAATGTAAGGCCACGCCCAGAGAACGCTGATTAATTACATTGGTCAGCTAACCGATGATTATTACAGATCAGACTTTCTCAATCCTGTCCAGGCCTCCAAAGGTCAAGTAAACCTATAAGTTAACTTTATTGCATGTTTTCTTAGTCACTTGTTATTTACTTTCGGGGTCGCGGTGGCTCACTAACCTCTGGGCTTGATCTAAAAAGTTTCCCGAAATTCACCAGCGTCGATGCAGGATGGGGGGCACAGCAAGGATATTGTCTACTTGATCGGACGGGACGACAAACATAGGTCCCGTGGACGCGTTTGCATGCACGTAAAACAGCCCTTAATGACAGTTGGAATTCGAGATGTAGGTGTAGAGCCGCTGTCTGGTCAAAATTTCCCTTATGGCACACTGCATATGTCTTAATTGGCCCAGTCACGGGGCCTTGATCTTGACGCTGCTAATTTCTTTGATCTTTTAGATAAAATATTGCGAGTAATTTCTATGAAAAATCCCTACACCCCATTATGTAGCCCCAAACCCACCAAAATATCGCCATGTTCCAGTGAGGCCTGCGCGAAACACTGGATTAGGTGATAAAGCTAATGTTTATTCTTCAAAGTCGAGTTATACCCGTAAACAATCTTTATACCGAAGATCGTGGTTTTACAGGTGCAAGTCAAAATAGATTGGTACCGGTATACGGTCATTGACGTCATATATATACGTCAATGGGTACAATGATATGATGCTGGAGTCAAATGATCTTTAAGTGGCATTTAGCGGTTGAGCAATACACCATTAACAAAACACATTTTTCTTTATGTGAAACAATCACTGGTGACAGCATACATACGGATTACTTCTTTTAAAATTGAAATCATTAAAATATAGATGTAAATAATACGTCCGTTTTTTTTTAGAGAATCAAAAACATATTAGAATAAAAAGATAGTAAGCTGGCAGGCAGGATACGCCCACATTTTCGAGAGATGGTTAGAGAACAAGCAAAATCGAAAGTGATTTTTCCTACAATCAAAGGCTATAATTCATTAAATTACAATTTGATATGCGCAAATATCGAAAAGAATCAAGATCTTTAGGTTATAAAGATGCATTTCAAGTTTCATCAAAATCGAATTAAAATTGTGACCTATACTGGGTCCACAACCTTGATATACCATATTTTAACACTATTAGCGTACACACGGTGGCCATTTTGTCTGGCAATTATGGTCCGATTTCCCTGAAATTCAAACTCAACCTTCCGTATGGTGTAACGGTGATTGAGTCAAGTTTTTTAAATCGGATAATAATTGTGACCTCCAGAGGGACCATAGGCGATTTTTCGGACAATCAGGGGCCATAATTCAGGAAGTTATGATCTGATATAGGAGGCAGACCACCATTAATTTCCCCATTGACTTCAATGTTAATTCTAGCCTCTTTGCCTACCTCCAACTTTTTCCCAAATTTTCGTTGGGCTGAATGCTTTTCACTATAGACAGAGGAACAAATGACCATGTCTTTGCACTAAAATTTGTATGACGTTGACCACCAAAATCTTGAGATACACCAAGTTGAAGAAGTATACCCAAAACATGTACCTAGTTGCCGTACATATCACCGTAGCCAACCTGATAACTCAGTTATCCTTCCGCCTCAAAATCCGGAATATTTACCAAAACCTGGCAGAAAATATTAATTCAAACCCTCTTCTTCCATTCTAGACCACAAAATCAACAAAAATGTCCATGCAAAGGGGGAGAAAAGAGAAGGAGAGAGAATTGCTATAAATAGACGAACTACAATTTGTGGGTACCGAGAGTGTGAAATTTAATGGTGGTCTGCCTCCTATATGGTTTTAAAAGTTGATATATCATCAAAATTCTTTTCTTTATAGCTTCACATTTATTTTTGAAAAATTATTATAATACAGAATTAAAAAAAAAAATTACAGAAAAAATGGTGACCCTTTAAAGTTATGTACTGTTTTGTATACCAGGTTGCAGCCCAAGTCTATGGGCCTTTTGTTCAAGAATTGAAGATTCTTTCTTAATTTTGTCAAAATGTAAGTTCTGCAAAAAGATTTAAAGAGTTTCAAACAAGTCTCATCAACAATATTCAAAATATTGGGATATTTTTCAAAAATTGTATTTTTTTTTACCTTTTCTACAAAATGGCCCATTTTTTACACTTTGTATGTCTCAAAATGCCAATATTTCCCAATTTCTTGGAAAATCTGAGGTAAAAGGCATTTATTTCAAGAAACCTTGGCCAATATACAAGAAGACAAGCTGCAAATTGGTTGCATTGAAGGTAACTGTATGGAACTATAATGAAACTTGTAAGCCCACCCCTGAAAAATGTTTCTGTGGTACCAAATCCAACTTGTGTCCACATAAGTACTACTGTTGATGGAATATGGCTAAAAGCCATGTTCTTCTATCCCTGGCTTATATACATACACACAAACACATGTACTTGTAAGAAGTATGAATAATTTATTAAAATATGGATTCATAAATGTAAAAGAAATGCTGTATTCAGGTGATAACCAGCCACTCTAATAAAAGGGTCACAAAACACTCTTTTTTTTTTTTAAAATGGGAATATTTCAGAATTTAAAACATTTTAACAATCAGAGGTATCCTTGAAATTACATAGTGTAAAAATTTTGTGGAATCATGTTGTTTTAATTTTCAAATCAAATTCCTGACAAAATGAGGTGGAAAAAGTGAGTTTTGACATAATTCATAGCATAAAAGGAGTATGAAAAAGCTATTAATTAATATTTTATTGTTCTGTTAATGCCACATTTTAAAAAATCACCACAAATAATAGATTTACACCCAAAATGTAAAACATTAAGCTGCAAAAGACAAATCTACAACACATCAATTTTGGGGTGTGGACTCATTTGGAAAAACTGTCATAGGATTACATGTTTGGCCATAAACAAAAAGTCTTAGAAATCCTTGAAATCTTATATGTAACTATTTGTTTGTGCAACATAAAATGCCCGGTTACAATTCAAGCACAAAATCCAATTACTGTAAATTTGGAGTCAATATATGTTCAATTGGATATCCAAATATCATGTTCAAGAAAAGGGGTGGGGTGGGGAGGGTGAACCAGTCTGAATGAAATGAAGACAGAGAAATTTCCCTGCAAACACATAGATTTTATTTTCTCGAGAAGGGAAATGCAACAATTTTAGGTTTTAAAAGATTAAAATTGTGTTAAGTCAGAGGAACACTGCAGCAAAATGCAGTTCACTCATGATATGGAAATTCTAACATACCTCAGCAGTACATAATTAGACCAAATTTCTTAATTTTTATATTTCTGACAAACACATGGATATTTTTTCAATATCTGACAAACACATGAATCATTTCCAATTTATTTAACAAAGGAAATAAAAACATGCAACACAATTTGTTGCATTTTACAACAGATGAATAATTAAAATTTTGACCGCAGTATTGGGGGTAATCTGAAGAATTTCAGGCAAATCATCATGATTTTTAGGCAAAATTGAGTGAAATTATTGTACTTTCTTCCATTCTAACATTTTTGATGCATAAAAAGTAAAAATTATACATTAAAATATTTTTCACTAATTTTGAAAAGTAAATAAACACTGAAAATCACCAAATTTGGACTAAAATCAAAAATGTTCCTCACAAATCTGTCAAATATTTTTGAAATTTTACCATTTCACTCTTTTTACACTCAAAATGCCATATATCACATTTTCTGGCAATTTAGAGATCATATCATCAAATTCAGGCCTTTCATCTACTTTCAGGTTGTTTACATATAGGAGGCAGACCACCATTAATTTCCCCATTGACTTCAATGTTAATTCTAGCCTCTTTGCCTACCTCCAACTTTTTCCCAAATTTTCGTTGGGCTGAATGCTTTTCACTATAGACAGAGGAACAAATGACCATGTCTTTGCACTAAAATTTGTATGACGTTGACCACCAAAATCTTGAGATACACCAAGTTGAAGAAGTATACCCAAAACATGTACCTAGTTGCCGTACATATCACCGTAGCCAACCTGATAACTCAGTTATCCTTCCGCCTCAAAATCCGGAATATTTACCAAAACCTGGCAGAAAATATTAATTCAAACCCTCTTCTTCCATTCTAGACCACAAAATCAACAAAAATGTCCATGCAAAGGGGGAGAAAAGAGAAGGAGAGAGAATTGCTATAAATAGACGAACTACAATTTGTGGGTACCGAGAGTGTGAAATTTAATGGTGGTCTGCCTCCTATATGGTTTTAAAAGTTGATATATCATCAAAATTCTTTTCTTTATAGCTTCACATTTATTTTTGAAAAATTATTATAATACAGAATTAAAAAAAAAAATTACAGAAAAAATGGTGACCCTTTAAAGTTATGTACTGTTTTGTATACCAGGTTGCAGCCCAAGTCTATGGGCCTTTTGTTCAAGAATTGAAGATTCTTTCTTAATTTTGTCAAAATGTAAGTTCTGCAAAAAGATTTAAAGAGTTTCAAACAAGTCTCATCAACAATATTCAAAATATTGGGATATTTTTCAAAAATTGTATTTTTTTTTACCTTTTCTACAAAATGGCCCATTTTTTACACTTTGTATGTCTCAAAATGCCAATATTTCCCAATTTCTTGGAAAATCTGAGGTAAAAGGCATTTATTTCAAGAAACCTTGGCCAATATACAAGAAGACAAGCTGCAAATTGGTTGCATTGAAGGTAACTGTATGGAACTATAATGAAACTTGTAAGCCCACCCCTGAAAAATGTTTCTGTGGTACCAAATCCAACTTGTGTCCACATAAGTACTACTGTTGATGGAATATGGCTAAAAGCCATGTTCTTCTATCCCTGGCTTATATACATACACACAAACACATGTACTTGTAAGAAGTATGAATAATTTATTAAAATATGGATTCATAAATGTAAAAGAAATGCTGTATTCAGGTGATAACCAGCCACTCTAATAAAAGGGTCACAAAACACTCTTTTTTTTTTTTAAAATGGGAATATTTCAGAATTTAAAACATTTTAACAATCAGAGGTATCCTTGAAATTACATAGTGTAAAAATTTTGTGGAATCATGTTGTTTTAATTTTCAAATCAAATTCCTGACAAAATGAGGTGGAAAAAGTGAGTTTTGACATAATTCATAGCATAAAAGGAGTATGAAAAAGCTATTAATTAATATTTTATTGTTCTGTTAATGCCACATTTTAAAAAATCACCACAAATAATAGATTTACACCCAAAATGTAAAACATTAAGCTGCAAAAGACAAATCTACAACACATCAATTTTGGGGTGTGGACTCATTTGGAAAAACTGTCATAGGATTACATGTTTGGCCATAAACAAAAAGTCTTAGAAATCCTTGAAATCTTATATGTAACTATTTGTTTGTGCAACATAAAATGCCCGGTTACAATTCAAGCACAAAATCCAATTACTGTAAATTTGGAGTCAATATATGTTCAATTGGATATCCAAATATCATGTTCAAGAAAAGGGGTGGGGTGGGGAGGGTGAACCAGTCTGAATGAAATGAAGACAGAGAAATTTCCCTGCAAACACATAGATTTTATTTTCTCGAGAAGGGAAATGCAACAATTTTAGGTTTTAAAAGATTAAAATTGTGTTAAGTCAGAGGAACACTGCAGCAAAATGCAGTTCACTCATGATATGGAAATTCTAACATACCTCAGCAGTACATAATTAGACCAAATTTCTTAATTTTTATATTTCTGACAAACACATGGATATTTTTTCAATATCTGACAAACACATGAATCATTTCCAATTTATTTAACAAAGGAAATAAAAACATGCAACACAATTTGTTGCATTTTACAACAGATGAATAATTAAAATTTTGACCGCAGTATTGGGGGTAATCTGAAGAATTTCAGGCAAATCATCATGATTTTTAGGCAAAATTGAGTGAAATTATTGTACTTTCTTCCATTCTAACATTTTTGATGCATAAAAAGTAAAAATTATACATTAAAATATTTTTCACTAATTTTGAAAAGTAAATAAACACTGAAAATCACCAAATTTGGACTAAAATCAAAAATGTTCCTCACAAATCTGTCAAATATTTTTGAAATTTTACCATTTCACTCTTTTTACACTCAAAATGCCATATATCACATTTTCTGGCAATTTAGAGATCATATCATCAAATTCAGGCCTTTCATCTACTTTCAGGTTGTTTACATATAGGAGGCAGACCACCATTAATTTCCCCATTGACTTCAATGTTAATTCTAGCCTCTTTGCCTACCTCCAACTTTTTCCCAAATTTTCGTTGGGCTGAATGCTTTTCACTATAGACAGAGGAACAAATGACCATGTCTTTGCACTAAAATTTGTATGACGTTGACCACCAAAATCTTGAGATACACCAAGTTGAAGAAGTATACCCAAAACATGTACCTAGTTGCCGTACATATCACCGTAGCCAACCTGATAACTCAGTTATCCTTCCGCCTCAAAATCCGGAATATTTACCAAAACCTGGCAGAAAATATTAATTCAAACCCTCTTCTTCCATTCTAGACCACAAAATCAACAAAAATGTCCATGCAAAGGGGGAGAAAAGAGAAGGAGAGAGAATTGCTATAAATAGACGAACTACAATTTGTGGGTACCGAGAGTGTGAAATTTAATGGTGGTCTGCCTCCTATATGTGAAAATAACGAAAGGAACAGTATTCGCGTACTCGGCAGCCATTTTGTATGGCAATTTTGTTCCGAATTTTCCCGAAATTTGAATTCAACATTCCTTAGGGTGTAATGGTGATATAATCAAACGATTTTTTAAATCAGATAATAATTGTGACCTCCAGAGGGACCACAAGCTAAACAAAGACGATTTTGCGTATAATCAGGGGCCGTAATTCAGGAAGTTACGATCCGATATGCACAAATATCGAAAGGAACCAAGATCTTTGGGTTATAACCGTGCATTTCAAGTTTCATCAAAATTGAATTAAAATTGTGATCTCTACAGGATCCACAACCTTGATATACCATTTTTTAACAGTATTCGCGTACGAACGGCGGCCATTTTGTATGGTAAATTTGGTCCAATTTTTTCGAAATTTGATCTCAACCTTCCTTAGGGTGTAACGGTGATATAATCAAACGATTTTTTGAATCGGTTAATTATTGTAACCCCCAGAGGGACCACAAGCTAAACCAAGACGATTTTGCGTATAATCAGGGGCCATAATTAAGGAAGTTACGATCCGATATGCGCAAATATTGAAAGGAACCAAGATCTTTGGGTTATAACCAGGCATTTTAAGTTTCATCAAAATCGAATTAAAATTTTGACCTCTACAGGATCCACAACCTTGATATACCATTTTTTAACAGTATTTGCGTACGAATGGCGGCCATTTTGTATGGTAATTTTGGTCCCATTTTTCTGAAATTCAAACTCAACCTTCCTTAGGGTGTAACGGTGATATAATCAAACGATTTTTTAAATCGGATAATTATTGTAACCTCCAGAGGGACCACAGGCTAAACCAAGACGATTTTGCGTATAATCAGGGGCCATAATTCAGGAAGTTACGATCCGATATGCGCAAATATCATAAGGAACCAAGATCTTTGGGTTATAACCATGCATTTCAAGTTTCATCAAAATCGAATTAAAATTGTGATCTCTACAGGGTCCACAACCTTGATATACCATTATTTAACAGTATTTGCGTACGAACGGCGGCCATTTTGTATGGTAATTTTGGTCCGATTTTTCCGAAATTTGAACTCAACCTTCCTTAGGGTGTAACGGTGATATAATCGAACGGTTTGTGAAATTGGATAATAATTGTAACCTCCAGAGGTACCACGAGCTAAAATAGGTGATTTTTCGGACAACCAGGGGCCATAATTCAGGAAATTACGTTCCGATAGGTGCAAATATCGAAAGGATCCAAGATCTTCGGGTTATAAACATGCAAGTAAAGTTTCATCAAAATCGGTTCAAAATTGTGACCTCTATAGGGTCCACAAGCTAAAAACGTGATTTTTCGTACAATCAGGGGCAATAATCCATGAAGTTTTGATCCGATACATGCCAATATCGAAAGCAGCCGAGATCTTTTGGGGATAAACCTATATTTTAAGTTTCGTCCAAATCGGACAAGAATTGTGACCTGTACAGAGTCCACAAACAATTGTGGACGGACGTCCGGACGGACGGACGGACGGACGGACGGACGGACAGGGGCGACGACATAATACGTCCACATGAAAATGTGGGCGTATAAAAATAATTGTTTATTTTCTTTCTTTAGTTTGTACCGTCTTCTTATTCATTGGCGACTAATTAATATCCTTTCTGTGTCCTTGAGGAGAGAGAGAGGGAGTTTAACGTCCACTCGACACAATCTAGGTCATTTCGATTCGTCACAAACTGGATCATTTCGGGACTAATATATGGTTCAATTTTATTTCAACATTTCATTTTTAGAAATACGCCTACCGGGATTTTTACAATGAGAATAAGAGAGATGGGGTTTAACGTCCACTCGACACAAACTAGCATATTGCTTAATTTTATTTCAATAATTCGCTTGCGCGTAGGGGTCTTTAGCAATTGGGGAAATCAGAGGACCCGGAGAATACCCAGGATGTTGGACAGGCGACCCTACTCATTGTCACGTACAACCGGGGATTCGAAACTACGCCATTTGACATAATGACAGGCTCTATGATACAGCACACACGTGCTACCCCCCCCCCCCCATTTTTTTAATGACATTATGGTTTATTTACTATAACAGTTTTGTTTCATAATATCTTTAAACAGGTGCGTCGTTATTAAACTCTTAATGGCAATGAATTTTACCGCTTTTCAACGTTTTGAATTATCCCCCAAAATAAAGGTAGCTTTCGATATTGAAGATCTCGTAGGCCTATTGACTCAAAAGAGAGCGCGTATTGAATAAGTGTCTGGTAAACTAGTCTCTATCATCTACAAAAATATTCTACGAATTAGTATCAGAGCCTCGTCTAAGGATTTGGTCGTGCGAAACCCGATCCATGAGCACCACAGGTGTGATCCCGCGCGAGGGGGCTGGACCCCCCCCCCCCCCCCGAAAAATTTTAAAATTTACTTCCTTGACTCGATTTCTGAGCACTTAAAAAATAGTTTCGGAGATTTGATACACTATTAGTTTTGGCATCTTGTTAAACCATGGATTGATTAATACCCTGTAAAATCGTGATCAAAACACTGCTGCGGCTGACCCGCAGACAGAAATATATTTACCCATAAAACTATCAGAAAGGCGATTTTGTAAACCTACGCACCATGATAAAGGCCTATAATAGCATTATGTACGGTTTCAACTATCCAACAGACAAACTTTCATCAAACACATTATCACATCAAGTAGATTTATCATATAATTAAACCCTACTCGCTCGATAATATTTTTGGGAATAAAACTGACCAATTTTGTGTTAAAATTCCTTAAAATCCTCTACCCCGGGGCCAAGCAACTTACTCAATATATGTGATACGTTTTCAAACAACTTAAACCCGTCAGTCTTCATCTGTAAATGGAGACCGGTGCCCTAAGCTGCATTATGCGGTGTCTAGATAAAACTAGCCTTATGAAAATAATGTGTAGGTGAAATTTTCCTTTTGTTATCAAGTTTAGCTCATGGGTCATTCACTCCATAGACTTCTAAGGGACGGGAGTGGATTTTAAGCTCACCCAACCCACAAATTGAACAGAAATCTTAAAAGGGTTACGTGTCCGGATAAGCAGTTTTGACGTTCACGTCCAAATGACCCAATATTCTGAGTTGAAATTTTGAACCACAGTAAATACACCGCTCCTCTATATTTTGCGTTTAAATTTCATACAGACTCGTACTTTTATTTTTTGGACCCTGTTTAAATCGGGATAGTCCCTTTAAAGCTACACACTTGGAATACTAAAAGCTCAAACTTCTACTTCCACTTTCACTATTGATCGGTTATCAGGCATGAAACTGACAGGACACTCGTCGTACGTAACTAATGTGACGAAATTTATATAGTAGCTGGATTTTTTTTCGCACGTATCCAGTGAATGGCCATTTTGCTCAGTAATCCCAGCCAAAATTTGGCTATTTTTTGTTAAATTGCTTTAAAGTTTTAAATTTTTGTTTAGAACTGAAATAAATTAACTATTTAATTTAGTCAATCCCCATGCTAAAAACATTAGCATAATTCATTGTGTATAGGTGAAATAGACCCGACCGAAGCACAAAATGGTGCCAATAGTGCCGCCCCCGCGTGTGTCAAATGTCCGTTTAAACATGCTAATTCTGTTAAAATCCCATTTTCTTCCGGGGTATTATTCAATCTCGAGTCGTGTCCTTGTTATTGCACAGATAGGCCTACGACGCAGGTTTTATGTTCGTCGAAGTCATTTTACTTTCGTTTGTTTGTTTACAAACTGACTTCTGTGCGTTGACCTCGCGACATGTGACGTTTAGATAACGGCATGTGGAAATCATGGCTGTTCACTGTGTCAGAGTCACTTCTCTGCAGGTAGGGTGAGTCTGTCGTTCAGATTTGCTTGGCACATGGGAAAAACCTTGTCAGCGATTTTCAAAACGCATGCATGTTGCACCCAGTCTTCAACTTTTGGGCTCAGTAGGCGGCACAGTTTGGCCAGTGCTCGGCGGCGGCGCCGCCTAGTCACCATGTTAAACGAAGCTCTGATTAGTATGTTGAAGACTTGGAGTTTTGGGTGACCGAGACTACTGGAAAACCGACAACAAACATACAGGATGCAGACCACTATTAATTTCCCCATTGACTTCAATGTTAATTCTGGCCTCTTTGCCCACCTAAAACTTTTACCCCAATTTTTGTTGGGCTGAATGCTTTTCACTATAGACAAAGAAACAAATGACCATGTCTTTACACTAAAATTTGTATGAGGTTGACCACCAAAATTTTGAGGTACACAAACTGGAAGAAGCATACCAAAAACATGTAACTAAACTAGTTGCCATATCGTCGTAGCCAACCTATAAAACTGCGTTAACCTTCCGCCTCAAAATCATGAATATTAACCAAAACCTGAGAGAAAATGTTAATTCAAACAAAAAATCAAAATAAACGGGCATGCAAAAGGGGAGAAAAGAGACGGGGGTACCGAGATGGTGAAATTTAATGGTAGTCTGCATCCTACAAACTTTTGATGGTTATCTCCCTTCATCACCTGGCAACGGTAAACTATAATGGCGGACCTAAGGCCAGTTTCTACGGAAAATAATGATACAAACTCTATAAATAATGATACAATAAACCAAAATCAAAATGATCAGCAGGAAAATGAAGAAGAGAAAGAGGTCAATACATTAAATATTCACTCAATCAAAAAAATAAAACACAGGGTTGACAAACAGCAAAAATTCCTACTCAGTAACTCAGTGATTCAAATCAAACAAACATTTTTACATTGTGGCCATTCATCATTCATTCATTGTGATATTTGACACATCAAAATGCAGTCAAAGAAATAAAAATAGTTTATTAATCCATTTTCTAGATTTAATAAAAGCTAATCCTGATTGTCATGTGACCGGCACCAGCTAGAGCTTGAACTTAAAAGTAGAAATGGTTCCAACATTCAATTTCAATCGTTTAGTTTATTTTAACCTACCAATACCATACTCATCATTGTAATTTCTAATCAGTGAGTTGGGTTCAGGGAAATATGTGAAGAGTACAAATTGAATGGCAGTCTTTGGCGTCTAGACTAGTTATTCCAGTCTACTCTGGTACTGGTAGTAGGCCTATTCTCATGTGGCATCATAGATTATCTATGGTGGCATATAGCCTTGTTCATGTCGCTTCATTATAAATTTATAATAATGGCGATCAATCAAAAGCATTCTGGCACGCAATTCCTGTGGCACTTTTAAAATTTTTATTTTGTTTAAATTTGTTATAAATATTGTAAGCTTATATCTGAAGCCCATCTTTTTTAGGGTAAGAACTAAGATGTTCAACATCAAGTTAAATTGACCAATTGGCAATTGGTTGTGTTTGCATATGACTTGCCTCCTTTAAAGTTTGGAAAATTCTGCTTCCTTCTCTAATCTTTCTTAGCCTAGGCCTAGCCTACTCCTATACTATACATCTGAAACTGGAATTCATGAAAATGTCGATCACATTCACAATGGCTAAATTTCTGCTCCCTAAAAAAAAAATGAAACGTTAAAATTGTAATGAAATTGTGAAGCTCTCATTTAAACTCTGTTAGTTTTATGTTGATAGACAGAGGAATCTACAGATGAAGATTTTAAACAAAGCCATCATATGAAGTCTGAATTAACGAACATGAAGAGTTTATACCAACATCGATCTCAGCCTTGTCTACCTCATGTTCTCTCAGATTACGGCATGGAAACGAGTAGACAAAAGAAAAAAAAGGTTAATATGAATAAGCTTATTAAACTATTGTGTACTTACTATGTTAAAGGTGTGCATTAGATCACTACACTAGGTCTGTGGTGTAAGTTGCAACTCACGGCATGTACGCCACACGGAGTAAGGTTGCCTGGTCCAACCTGGTGGGTTTTCTTTGGATCCTGTTTCTTTCCACTGCTAATGACCCCTATAGCTACATGCAAGCGATCTTTAGAAATGAAATTGAACAATGTTAGTCTTAAATTGTCCTAGCTTGTGTTGAGTGGATAATAAACCCCCTTTCTATCTCTCCCACTACTGTACTACTAGTACTATAGTATGAAGAGGCTGACCTAGGAATAGTATCTGACATTTTTTACTTTGTTCAAGAAGGTATTACAATCTTTCCATTACGAATTGATTTAAGCAAACCTTGATGTAAAATTGAACTTGCTTTTTTGATATATTTTAGTTATCAGATAAAGCCAAAAGGGAAAAAAGAAGAAAGAGACGTCAAGAATTTGTTGATAGTGATGATGAACGAGATAAAGAACGAGAAAAATTCAAGGAAGAGGTATGACAGCAAACACAGCCAAGCAAAATTGTCACTGTCCCTAAAACAGTTAACCCAGAAATCACAGTTTTAGATGTACCTGACAAAATGTCAGGCACTTATGATATAGTACCGGACATTTTCAATTTAGTGCCGGACTTGTATTAAATAATATCAATAAAAAAGATAAATCAGTGCCGGACAAAATGACAGGCACCAAGGGTTTTGTGCTTGACAAAGTCTGAATTTGTGCCGGACAATGTCTGTGACAGGGGGCCTTATTTCCTGGCTTGATGTACGTAAATGAAATGGGGTTTATAATCTTACTTTTCTGCACTAGTTGGGCTAATGAAGATGTCATTATAATGTGTGCTAGTGCTACGAGATAAATTTTGTCAGCTCAGCACTGCTACTGTCTACTCTTGAGTCTTATTTCAAAGTGTCAAGGGTTCTTTTATGTGCATGCCAATGTGTACATGGAACCTCGGTGTTGCATCACATCCAAACGACTAGACACTCACCTTGCCAGACCTTCCATCCTGCACCACGCACAGTAGTTCATGTTTCATTTGGTCTTCACAACCTCTGGCCTTTATTTATTTGAAAAATGTACACTACATCATTGAAACTTCTTAAATGACAATTTTGTATAAATTAATGACTGTGCACATTTCTACATAACCAGCTTTAAAATATTTTTTTAAAACAATAATTGAATGAAGAATGAAAGGATTTGGGGAACAGGCAATATGGCCTCTCTCCTAAATATGAATATTACATAAAAATAATTAGGTGAAGAAACAACAAAACAATACCTAATCAACAACATGAATTATTTACGAATTGGCATGTTGTTGTTATCAGCATTTTGATTATTACTAATACAAATTTTTACTTATCTTCTCCATTCTGATGTTGAAAAACAAGTTCGAAATTTAGAAAAAAGGTTTTATCAAGCCTATATTAATCTTTACCTGACATGTTTATTGTGAGTTAATACATGTAACCTGATAAAACTGTAGGGTATATATATTTATTATGCTTATGTATACATGTTCCCTATATAGATATCATGGTCTATTGAATTTTACATTAACCAGGTTTTTAACAAGGTAATTATATAACATGGATTAATATAATCCAATCTAGGACTTTGTACCTGTTGTTTAATAATGTAATTAGATATTCTATTATAAAACCAGTTATTATAATATTGGCAGTTATATATGAAGTTATATGAGCTTTTATTTGGGTTAGTTGCTGAATTGTTTGTGATTAGTAAGGCATGGATAGCTGTTTCTCATTTTGTGGTCTGTATAGTTGTTCTGTGTATTTAAAATCACTGATCAACATTTAAATGATTTGGAATCTCTTACAAACTAAAAAATTGTGAAAGTTGAATCTCAAAATATCAATGCTAGAAAATTTCCATCCTTGAAATTCAGTCTTATTCAAATATAGGTGCTGCTGGCTTGTTTATTAAGTTTGCAAAGGGTGCTGAATGTTGCAAAACTTTCAATTCATCATATCTTTGTAAATACTGAACAGAATAGGATAATTTTTGGGACTGTTAATCGTTATTTACTTTAGGTACGTTGGTCTCACACTGCGCATATTGATCTACAAAAATACATATGCTTGGCACAAGTGGTTACACATAATAGTGATGCACTCGTGTGATACAACTTTACCAAAAACATATTGATCGAAATATTATTATAATCAATCAATCGATGAGAATTATGGCCACTTAAAATTTCATATAATTTTCAAAAATTTTCAAAATGCTGTCTTTATTTTCTTGTAATCATCCATGAATGATGAGTCCAAGATGGTTTTTGGGTAGTCTTTTTTTATTCAGCCCTTTATATTTTCTAGGCCTTTTGCCAAATCATATCTTTGTGTTTAGCCTACACAAAACTCCTTTTATATAATGTAAATATGAAGTTAATTGTGATTGATGGTATTTTTAAGTGGTTTGTTCTACATAAAACTAGTGATTATAAAGTAGGTGTCATCATAATCTAGTCCATGGTAATGGATTATAGTATTATATTACATGTGATTATATTACAATTCAACAAATTAAGTGCTGTTCCATTTAACCCAAACAATGCAATTTTTAGAAAGGCTTGAAATATTTCTGCATGTTTGAGATAAAATATGATTGACAGGTTATAGTATGACATTACTTTGAGTGCTAGGTATTGCCACTACAGTCAAAATACAATACATATTGCGATTCAGGTGCTACGATACCATTCATATCATAATTCATAACCAGTTCAATATTTACCAAGAAAACAACAGGATAAATGAATAATTAATATTTTCAGTCCTGTCTAAGAGATAAAACTGTTTAAATATTGATGTGGATAATGTGTGACATGGATAATTAAAAGTGAATGCAATGGTTACTTACTGAAGTGGTAAAAAAAACATTAAAAAAAAGAGTCCCAATACATCTATTCAACCTCTCTTGATTCAATATGCAAATCGTGAGAAGGTGAATCCCGGTAACGGGTACATCGATTCAACGACATATCATGCCAGCACTAATTACTTTACATGATAGTAATTTACATCTGAGGATAGGTGAATAATAGTAGGACGTTCAACCCCATTTCATTTCATTTACATCTGAGGATGTAATACTTGTTACGATGATACTGGGAATAATCAGTAGTCAAGTCTTCAAAAATAATATTATGACCCAAAAAAATCATCTTGTTTGGATGGGATATCAAACAGTGGTCCCATACACATAAAAGTACCCAGCACTTTTTGATACAGGTCATCAACTGTGTGAAATACACTTCTAGGATATATCAAACAATGTTATTCTGTAAATATAAAGTATTAGGGGACCCTTCGGGACTATATCTTATAAAATTCGTCATTATTTATTAAACATCATTTCATTTCAGAAATATCTGTCTGTTCTTGATGATTTACATAAATTGAGGAATTACTATTATCGTGAATATCGAGATCTATTGACAAATAAAATTGTGAGGCAGCGGCAGGAAATCAAAGAGAGATCAGACGACATGTTAAGTAGGTCACATCTGAAGGAAGAGGATGAGGTATGGTTGTTTTATTATTCATGGGTTTTGTGTTATATTCTGACCTTCTTATTTAATCTCTATTGAAATATTTGGAGGTTTCTGCCAACGAATCAGCCACTGGCGAAGTTTGTACCACGTTGTAATAAGATTAAATAAGTTTCCCATTTAATAACAAAAATTCACAGTAGACAGCAAGAGACATACTGTCCTGTGTGAGCCTTTGTTTCTTTTTCAGAGAATCTAGTATTGCTTTAGTGAGATTCCATATATACAATAGATGCCATTCATGATATTCAATACAATAAGAGATAATATTTCTGTAACAGAGAGCAGGCCCCAAGTTCACAAAGCATTCTCAGACTTAAAAATTGAGAATTTACTCAACTTTCAATCACTCTTTATGAGAAATATCTTTGATCCAGAAACACAAAACTTTAGTTAGTTTCTTATTGATGTATTTAATAGATTAAAACAAAACACGTTTAATAACGGGCTATATTTTTGTTAAAATAAGGCGAACAATTTTGAGTAAATTCTCAACTTAAGTCTGAGAATACTTTGTGAACTCGGGGCCTGATATCGTCATCATGTTAAAAGTAATATTAGTGTAATGCAGAGCAGATTGTCATAATAGGCCTACTAAATGAAATATTTTTTTGTTGTAGAAAGCAGCTAGTCATAAAGTTAAAAGAAGATTACCAAAACATGTGATGGTACATAATGACCAATATCTGAAAAACATACCAAAAACAGATATGTCTAAGGTTGGTAGCATTTCTAATAAGATCCATTTTGTAGAATACAGATTGTGATTTCCCAGCTTATAGCCCGTTCAGACGCGCAAGTTAAACTAGTTTAACTCTATCCGGCGATAGTTAATTCAGCAATTTTCGTCGTCTGAACGCATATGTGGAGATTTTTATCTGGTTTAAAATATCCACCTCCGTAGGTGAATTGAATTCACCTTTTTTTTTTATCTGGTTTAACTTTCGGCGTCTAAACGGGTAGGATTAAAATATCCGGATATTTTCCCTCTGGACATGCGCAGTGCGTAGTAAATAACAATCTTAGACAAATGGCGGCTATCAGTGTTCATGCGCGTTAACCTCTGACGCTTGACCGACAAGGTCAGGAACATGGTTAGGAATGTTAATCCAGTATAGTGCCAGTATCTTAAAACACGTATGAACGCAAAAATTGCCGGATAAATATCGCCGGATAAAAATCGCCGGATAAGTTATAAGCGTCTGAACGGGGTATTAGACCAGAGAGCTTAGCAAGGAAAAGCATCTGGCCCCGAGTTTACAAAGCATTCTCATCAGAACCAAGTTAAGAATTTACTCAACTTTCAATCACTGTTTACGAGAAATATCTTTGTTCGAGAAACACAACACTTTGCACATAGTTTCTTATTGATGTATTTGATACATTAAAACAACAAAAGTTTTATAAATGACTATATTTTAGGTGAACAATTTTGAGTAAATTCTTAACTTAAGTCTGGGAATGCTTTGTGAACTCAGGGCCATGTCATTGGAATGGGTCTAAATAACAGGTAGAGGTCCTGTTGAGTGGATATTAAACCCCATTTTTTCTCTCTTCTTCTTATAGTTTCTTTATTCTTATTTTTCAGATCGTTAATCTTCAAACTAAGTTACAAAAACAAGGAAAGCTGAAAAATCAGTCTGATATTGATCAGTTCTGGACGTCTATCCAGAATCCTGATGTATTTGCTCTTTATTTTAATTCTGGAAATGGTAAGAAAACTTCCTCCTATGTTGTTGTGAAATGTTGTGTAGTCACTGTCACGGTAATACCCCCCCCCCCCTCACATTTTTAACCATAGAGAATCATGTAGATGCAGAGTGAGATGGAACTATGAAATATAGGGAGTCTGTAATGTGTGGAATCCAGCTCAATAAATATGACACTGGGGATCGGTCTTGGTGTTGGCCAAGAAACTTTTATGGGCAAATTTTCTGTTCTGTCAAAGATTACTACATGGTGTATGCCAATCTGTTTTACAGAGTTAATGCGACATCCGTCTTTTATCTCTGTCCAAAGATGACTGATCTTTAAAAGGTCAGACTGCTTTAGTACAACTGGGTGACGTCACAACATAATGTTTACCAACAAATCAAGATGGTTGAAACACCGGTCGATTAAGTTTTAAAACACAATATGAAGAATCCTTATTCAATAATAAACGATGCTCAGTACCTCAGGAAAATAATCCAAATGTTTCAAACAAACTGAAAAAAAATATTAAATTGATAGTCACACGTGCGTTGTTACACCCAATGTAGTAATATGAACTGGTGCGGGAAGAATTGTATCTTTTTACTCATTTTACACCTCCATGTTCTATTTTCTGTACCTATTTACGCTAAATATGGAATATTTTTTATCCAGATATACTTAAAACACCTTGATTTATTTTTCTTATACTTTAAAAAAAATGTTTTAGAATTTAATTTGTCAGTGTGGGTGTATGCTTGTTTTCATTAGCTCAGTTGGTGCAGAAAAGTAGGGCATTATTAATCAAATTCCATTTCACTTTCATTTGTATAGGCTACACCCAATTTTATTGAAACAGTAATATCTTGTTTACTAAGCAATTAATCATGTAAAGGTGTAGGCTACTGCTCACACACTTATTATTATTGAAGTATTTATTAACATGACAATCCCATAAGCAATTCTGAACCATTATAGGCCATTTAAGTGTTTAATGATAAGACCTATCATAACATTTATTCGATTTTCACAATCTAGTGTTGAAGTATTCTAGCAAGAATGGTTAGCTCTTTATCTAAATCTTACATAATCGATCTTTAATGGAAACTTATTTACTCTGGTCGTAGTCTTGTGCATTATTTGATATCAAAATATATTTGAAAATGATTTTCTTTTTTTCAAAATTAAGGTTCAACCATAAGCCCTGATCCATGTCAGTTGGGTGATTTTGTGGCACCAAGACCACTCAGTCAAATTAACGAATCAGCTGAATCGTCTCGCCCTACAACAAGGGGAGATAACTGGGCTGTAACACAGCAGTACAAACATCAACATAAGGTATTTATTAAAATATTCTTTATAGTTCAAATTTCTGTGATATGAATGTTGTTAACCCTTTAAAGTTGGGTCCGAGCAAGTTGTCTAAAGTGGACCTTTTAGATCACAAAGTGTGTCAATGAGTCAAGTGGCATGATCTTCGATCCCATACTTCTACATGAACAAGGAATAAGGTCTCACCTCATGGTTTTTTTTCTTGGACATTCGGTTTTCTTTCATTGTCAACAGCTCCTACGCACAAGTGGATTATTTGTAATAAAGACATTCCATATGGTTGTTCTGAAATAACGTAATCTAGTTTGTCACAGTAAATATCAAACCTCTCTCTCTCTTATACCATAAGACTCAAACGATTCAACATTCACAAGTTAAGTTTTTGAGTAATAGACAGTCCAGCAAGCACAGCACAGGATTGTTATACATGGTAAATGGCAAAGCTCTTTAAAACGAAATACAAATCCTGGGTAACACCATTATATAAGCTGGACAATTTGACTGTGGTGTTTGTTTTTAGTCTCCAGGATTATCACGACAGAAGACAAATACATCTGTTGGCAAACAGGCAGCCATGAATGTAGAGAAGAAATGTCCAGTGGTAAGTTAATTAGATAGCAGGTGTGAGTGGCTTGTGTTAGGAAATTATATTAAAAAATATAACAGGAAATATTCTGTGCGCTATCACAAAATTGTCATAAAGATAATCGGGATAGTCAGGGTCCATTTCAATATCTCTCCCCTTCACTTTGTTCAGTGTTAGAAATAAGGAAGTACTATATTAATGGAAGATAATCTTATGATGTGGTTACAAGTTGTTTAAAAAAGATACATCAAATGATTTACCCAACACTTACAGGTCATGCTGGCTATATAATCTGCAAAGGATGCCAAATGGATCATTATATCATTAAACACCAGTAAATACCAAACAAAATTAAACCATTTTTGGACCTATTTTGCATGAAATTCAAAATTCTCCAAATGACAAAAGCAGTTGTTTAGACTTTGTTTTTTCTATACAGGTTGAAATGCCACCATTACACTGTTTTACCATGGATTTAAGTGCGAAACCTCCTGATCCAGAAGTGGTTTGTATTATTTATAGTTCTTAATTATTGGTAACAGCCAGATTTTTTTCACATACAGCAGTGAACGGGATCTGTTAATTATGTGAACTAAAGGGGGGTATCACTTTTAGGTTATTTCAAAAGTATTTTTAAAAAAGTACTCAAATTGAAGGCATTGTTCAGATTACATGATCTTAATTGACTAACCAAATTGTCTGTAATTTTGTGAGGGGATCACCTGGCTAAGTGGGTTAGGTGCTGGCTTGCTAGCCTGGAGGTTGGGTGTTCGATCCCCGCATTGGCCAAGAAAGTTAATCTCGATTTTCCAGCGTGATTTCCCCCTGTCAGTGATGCAAACAGAGGGGGGCCTGACAAGGACAGCTGCCTAGTCATTCGAATTGGACAAAAAAACGAGGTCCCCTGTACACATTGGCGTGCATGTAAAATACCCCTTGGCAGTTGGAATTCAGTTGCTGCCCGGGCAAAATTTCCCTCATAGTATAGCACACTGTATGGCGTATGCCCGTCTTCAATTAGCCCAGGTTAGGTGCAGAAGCATATGATGTTAAACCCCATTTCATTTATTCATTCGTTTTTGTGGTGCATTGTGGGAAGTTTACAACTCGATTGCATATAGGCTGATTCTGATGGAATTTAAGTTATAGTATAACTGTCTGATCTAAATATAACTGGTCTAACACATGAGCTTTAGATAATAATGTCTGCCACTTGTCAAGTACCATGGATTATATGTGGACAAGAAGTAAGGTGGGGGGAGGGGAATTGCTCTAGACAGCATCGTTTCCACCTATTTTTCTTTGGGTGGCTTCTGCCTCCACTATTATACACTTCTGGTTAAACCCCATTTCTCTCTGAATAGTTGTGATAGATAGTCTTACCATGTAGTGTAAAAACCAGAACACATAAACGAAACTTAGAATGACTAGAACTAAAAAATCTTATTAAGAAGAGGCCCATAAAATTTGTAGCAAAGATTTCAGATGGTGCTGGCTTTTGATCACATCAGGTTTGTCTGTAAATATTGAATGGAATTGAATTGGAAGGGATTCCTCAATCCCCAAATGACTTTGAGACTTAATGTTTTGCTTTACAGATCAGTAAAAGAGTTCAATTAAAAGCTGTAGAAAAACAAAGAAAGAAATTCATGGGAAAATTACATAAAATGCATCAACTAGCGATGGCCAATCATGCTCTAGCGGCAAGGTAAGTTACAAATTTATCTCTTAAAGGCCCAATAACACTCTTGTTGTAACTGAATAATTTGTCCCAATCTTTATTCTGGTCAACAAATTGTACTATTTTACAATATTCTAATTAATAAATGATACAAATTTCATCCTAACCCACCTAATTTTAAAAATTGGAAAAATTTAACTACATGCCTTAACATGGTTTGGAAAGCCTTACGTAAGCGCTTTCAAATGTAACTTGGATTTAAACATATTTTCGAACCCTCTGGACAGGTAAGATAGGTTGTAATGGATAATTTACACAACAGGTAGGACACTTAAACATCTAGTAGTTAGAATAAGGCTAAAAAAAATTTCTGGACCTGTCAAGCCAGCAAGAGTGTTATTGTCCCTTTAAACAACCAGATTATACTAACATTTAGTGGAAAACCTAATTTCAACTGAATGTTGATACCTAACAGAAACAGGATGATTTCTTTTAGAGAAATAGCCCATTTAAACATACATAATGCAAGAGCTAAATCTGCCTATTGCAGGTCTTTCTTTAGGCCTTTAATCTTATCTAAATTGTTAATAAGAAATTAATTAACTTATCCTGACCATAATCAACTCTTGGTGTCAAGGCTAGCCTTCGATATCGACTGGATTAGAATCCTATATGATGCTTAACGCTCATTGATAATTAAATCAAAACAATGGTTAATCGAGACTATGCTTATTAACTTTAGTAATGATGAACAAGGCTAGGTGGAAATTTACAAAACTGACATCTCAGTTCATAGTGGATCAATAATTATTTGACTGAAATTTTCAATAAATTACCTTTACATTATCTAATTTTTAACTATTATAGCTCTTTATCTAATCTCCCCTAATTGTATTTTTAATTAACTCAAAGATACATTATGGGAGACTTTAATAGAGGGTTGGCAATTCTTGCTATAACAGTTCAAAAAAAGATGATGAAAGAAGAATATATTGAAAATTTCAGTCAAATTACTTTATCAAAGGGGGGTTGGGATGGCCTAGTGTGCTGTTCTTCGACCTCTAGCTGGCCGGTCACCTATGGCTTGCGGCTGTGGTTTTGAGCCCTAGTGTAAGCGTATGTGACATGGAGATAGGGGCGCCTTCTCTACCTCATGGGTTTCCCCCGGGCACTCTGGTTTCCTCCCACTGCTAAAGACCCCTACACGCAAGCGAATTATTGAAATAAAATTGAAAAACATACCTTAGTCGAGTGGCTGTTCAAACCCCATTTCTCTCTCTCTTTCTACTTTATAATGTTTTCAATGGTGATATCACTTAGGTGGAAGCGGTCGTTAAATAAAGCTATTTCACACACACATGGCTGTGTTAGCCTATTCGGTTTAATAATAATAATCGCGTCATTTTACAAGGGTAGCTAATTAGCCTGAGGCCTTTTTCCAATTTGGCCCTTACCACAGATCGTGCGAATGATTTCGATCATTACTGCAGGAAAAAAACGAAGAACTTGGGGGAAACCTGCCTGATCGGACGGGAGACCGAATATCCCTCTCACTTACAACGATAAAGTTCTTGCCCTGAGCTGGGATTGAACCCTCGTTGCATTGGTGAGAAGCCGCCTCTCTATCGCCACGGCTAGCCGACCAGCTGAAGGGGTTGTAATTCAATTCGTATAACATTTATTTTTACTACAAATTAAAAATAAGACTTTTAATATAGGCCTATAGAAAAGAAGCAAGAGTTTGAAAGGAATGGACCAAATCAATGAGGCATAATTAAAGCAGACTTCTTGTTAGCCTGTGTGTACTCTTGTACTGTAACTGGTAGGGAAAAAGGATCCAATTGGGCTGCAGTTCAACTGGGGTGATGTTGTAGCTGCGATGTTGATAAATTTCTATAACTTTTCTGTAAATGCAAGTGACACAAGAGGGTATAATTTACCTATATTCAAACTCTCATTTTAACCACAACTAAACATAATATCAAGGCTGTATACATCGAACTTGCAATTAAATTGACTGACATATGGCCTCACTTCATATACTCTTATCATTTAGCCTTGATCTAAAAGTTCCATGAGTATCGTGTCAACGTAATGATTAATCTCTGCTTAGGACGCCATTTAAAAATTTAATAAATCAATAAAATCCTTTTTAAATCAAGCGGAATCCAAGCCATCCGTTGGTCTACAGAGTTGATTTTGTGCTTGTTGTGTAAATAAACATTTAATTTAAAATTTCTATGACATCTGAAGCTTAAATAAAGACTTGCATTAATCAGATTTAGCTCTTGCATAATGTATGTTTAATTAATGGGCGTGTGTGGTAAAATTTAATTATTTTATGTTTTATTCCCTTCAATACATGCTGATCTAGTTTCACACAGGAGTGCATGTTACATGTAGGTGTTTAGTGTCTACCGCTATTCAGTAGGTTACTGGGTGTATCTTGCGAAAATGGATATTGATTAATTCATATTTTTTTTATGGGTTTGGCTGAAGTGCCTATTTTCCATCGCTGAAATTTTTTAAACCAGTGCCTGGCACTGCTTAAATTAAAATATTATAAGGATGAACAAGTGTTTTTATTAAATGACGGTTAATATCCTACTACTACACAATTTCACTCTTTTAGTAATTTTACCATATGGAAATGCTGTATTCTAAAAATATATTTTGGTTTAATTTCTCATTAATAAATCTGCTGTTTTAAAAGTATTATAAAGAATGGATGATTTGTATATATTTATATGTTATAACTGTAGGATATTAGATAAGCACGAAGATTTAACAATGTTTTTACAAGGTCCTGATTTATCAGATTTGGTAAGTAGGTCTATATTCGTTTGATGTAATAAAAAAAAAAGACGCACTAAGCATCACAATAATACCTAAGCATCACATTATGGGTTTGACCGTTGATTCAATGATTGTATTTGACAAAAATTAGGGTTACCACCCCAACCATTTGGTTTCTTCCCAAGTTCTCCACAATTCTACTGATTCCTCAAACTCCTGGGTTCTTCTCTGGTTCTCCATACGCCTCCAGGCTTTCTTCCAGGTTCTCCCCCTTCAATTGAATGAAACATTATACGGATATATTTGTAAATCTGAGAATGAACTAGTTTCAATGTGATCTACGTAACAACCCTTTCAACTCTTTCGAGAACATTTTACATCTGATACCACTTTCTAATTTATTTCATTTTTGTATTGTCCACTTTAACAGATATCTGATTATTATTACAACAAGTCCCCTCGTCGTATTCCCTCCCCTCCTCTCTCTAGTGATCAGTGGGCAGTAGAGGTGTCGACCCATCAGTTGCCTGTGTTACCAGATATACCTAGTCGTGGTAGTAGTGAAACTTCTCAACTATCGACATCACCAATAGAAGAGGAAGATAAATCCCCTAAAGCATTGTGGTAAAGCATTTTATGGAATACCTTGTTTGATAAATACTAGAACTTCTTAGATGTTTGGTAATAAAGAGTAGTTTTAATTCATAGACTGTTGACTGTAGGTGATTGATTAAGCCATCTTAACTTTGACCTGTTCATAAATACCAGCTACTAACTGTCTCAGACCAGGCTTATCTTGTTGAATAAAAGGGTTGGTTTAAAATTGATGGCTTTCAATAGATTTGGGCAGGCAATTCATCATATAGAATTTGAAGAAGAGTAGGCAGATACACTATGGTCCGGGCAAAATGAAATGGAGTTTAATGTTCTACTTTTATGCACTGTCTGGGCTACTGAAAATAAGATCCTGGCAAAATGTCCCCTTAGTTGTTCCAGGATGTTGAACCCATTTCATTTGAATTTCATCACAAAGTGATTTTTCCAAAAAATTGTATATTTCAGCGATACACCAATGGAAAATAAGATGAAAATGATAATGGAGAAACCGTCTGCACCTCTTCCATTAACGATGACAGAAGTCATGGCACAATGTCGAGTTGTTGTAAGTTTAATTTAAAGAGTTGTCTGCACTGGCTATATGAGTCACTTGTCGCAATCTAGGTGACCTGCTCTGACTCTTCAAGATATTACATGTCACACTCTAGGTTACCTAAGAAGATATGTCCCACCATATGGGACCAGTTCTGGCTATATTAAGAGTGAGACCCATGTCATGCTATATGTGCCTAATATATGAGACTTAGTCTGACTATATAAGAGATAACATGTTTAATATGTGGGACCTGCTCTGGCTAAAATGAGATTTGTTATAATCTGTGTCCTTCTTTTGTGAATAAATTACTATGGGACAACACTTCCCTTATGATATTAATATATCATGTTTTTATTTTCAGGAACCAAAAGGTCTGAGTACCAATTGGAATAACTATCTACGTGCTGGAACAACTAATTAATAATTCCTTTATTAAGTTGTTGTACATTATTTTTTAATCAATCTAATATTTATACTAATGGACTGAAAAAGTTTGGAAATACTCATGAGTTGTATTCTATCGTTGTTTGATTCTTAATACAGTACTAAAAAGCATCGAAATGTTCGTTTGGCCTTTCAGTGGTATAGGCATAGCCATCATTTTTCTATCAAATATCTAGAGGGACGACAATTTGAATGTTTGCCAGCGGGCCAAAGTTTTGTTTAACATGGATAAGCAGGATATTTTTCATAAAGATACGACTATTTCAGCTTTATTCTAATTTATTTTTACATTAAAACCATAAATTAAACTGTATTTTAAGGTAAATGTCTAATTTTATGGCATATAAATTGACGGACAGTATCTGTTTCTCTGAAAATTGTGATAAATTATTTGATAGCCTTATTGTTAATCAGCATTATTTATTGAAACCAAAGCCATCAATTGATTCAATGTTTTTTTAATTGAAATTTTAAATTTTTGGTGGGGTTTAATGATCAGTAAAATTTACTGTTAAATGCACAGGCCCTATTGATGTAGTTATGGAATGTTTTTTGTATATTTGTATCTTTATCTCACTATTATTTGATAATGTCCTGTTATTCACCTCTATATATACTCTGTCCATCAGTATCTTTTACTATATATTGATAACAATCTGTGATATTGTAATACATTCAGACTTTTTTGGGGGGAACCAGAAACTGGTTGCATAATACTTGGTAATCTTTAATACTAAGGCTCTACCAATTCAAATACGATCAGCATGAAACTAGCTGTTTTATGGACAATTGTGCAACGATTTCTTGTTATAACATTAATTTGTGATATGTTCTGCACCTCAGTCAATACTCACTACTACCCTTTTCTAGATTATAACTTAATTACAATAAAACCAATATTTCATTTCGTATTTTTTTTTTGAGGAGGTTGTTTACTCATGAATTTTATCTTGTGCTTTGAAGGACATTTTGCCCTGACATCAACACCCAACTGTCATTGCCTCTTTACCAACACAGCGACAATTTAATGGATGGGACTTATTTGTCATCCCATTTTAAGGACACCTTGTCCTTGCCAGGTCTCTCCTTCTTGTCTCGCGATCAAGGGAAAACCTGTGGGTAGGTGAGGTCCACCTATTCAGTATGGAGAGGAACATGATTGTTCAGCATAAAATCTATACCAATCAATGCTGCAAAATCTTTTGAATACTTTGATTAACCATTAAGAATATGCAAAATATCTATCTGGAATTCAGGTCTATTCAAACATAACAAATAATTTAATACACAAGTACCACAAATTCTGATGATCACTCATTTCTCTATTATGTAGAAAGAATAAGACCAGAAGCATAATTTGGTGTATCAAAACTATTCTTCTAATGATGCTAGAGGTTTTGCTTTATCAAGGTTTTCTAATATTTCACCATAAACTGTATTCATCTGCAATGTAAATTATTGGAAAACACTGAACCTAAGGTCAATAATAAAAATTTGCAGTGTAATTAAAATTTGATGGCCTACAACATTCATTGGGGCTTGCTTGTTAATTATTGAGTTGGAGTGCAGAGACAAAGCGTCATACTCCCAGTGCCAAAATTTGATGCCAAAAACATTCAAGGTGTCATGCTGGATAATTTGATACCACATATGTAATGGGCGAATATACATACTTTGATTTTATTTACATAGATGAACAAATACTAACTGCCACTAAAACAGTTCTAGTCATGAACACTGGGCATTTGGGAAGATTCTATGGGATTATTCAGGCTCACTGGTCAGGGTTAGCACATGCAAAGATGACAAGTACCCTTCATGGTTGGAAATGAAAGAAGAGAACATGGAAACGGCTGTCAGTTTTAAATGTTCTTACTTTGCATTGGAAATGTGGCCAAAGTATTGTGTTCACAAGAAATTGAACTCAATTATATCTAACCTTTTCTTCATAATTATTTTTAATGGTGGTTAAATGTGAAAGGAGATGTAGAGCCATACCACACCATCTTTCAGCTTCTGTATAATTATCACACCTGTAATTAATAATACCTATATCATTATCACACCTGTAATTAATGAAAAAAGGTTTACTTTTCTGCCCCAATTCTATGAAAGACAGCTATAATTAGTATATAATTTGCATACATAATTATCACTAGACTGTAAATATTTTTATCACACCTTTAATTTTTAATACCTGTATAATAGACCTAATGTGGAATGATGTCAAATGGGGCTTTTCCAATTGGCATGTCAAGTGTAGGACTAAATATATTGAAGAAATACGAAACCTGAAAAAATGTATTCCACAGTTCCAAGCTTTTGTCATTAACCAAAGAATTTCCATTTCAGGATACGCTTCCTTGAAAGAAAAAATAAACATTATAAAATTAACAATCCATTCCAATCTATAGTTTTGCTAAATTGCAAAATATTATTTGAATTTTTAAGTTGCTGATGGTCATTTGCATTTTTTGGTTGAGGTCTAATTTTTTACAGTTTAACTCAGAAATCGAAATCAAAACCTGTTTCCATCATTGTCTAGGCTATAAAAAAAACGGAAACATAAGTCTGAAATTTACGATCCAAACCTTTTTAAAAATCAAGATTCGACATAATTCCTTTTTTAATTTAACATCCTTATGAAAAATCACCCTGAATTGTGTTCTGTAACATCATGTTTACAAGCTTTCAAAAGTCTGAATAATATATAACTCTGAGATCTGCTAATTAGAAAAAAAAGCTAAAGAGTGAGGATTTCACAAAAAAGTTTGTCAGACTAACAGACACAGGCCAAAAAAATATACATTCACATTAAAACTGTAATATAACAAAAGGCTGGACCAATATAATTTGCACGGTGAGAGGACATGGACAATATTGTTTCGTGTCAAAAAATACTTTTATTACCAGACAATTAAGGGTCAAACTACCCATCAGGGCATGAGTACACACCTGTGACTGGTGTTATCTTAATTATCATCAAATAATGAATATTTTCACCTGTGACTATATAGGGTGTATCAATGTTTTTAATATCAAATTTGTAATCATCAAGCTAGGTAAGTCAAACTTATTATTCTCAGTGTTCTTTTTTTACAGGGGGGCCACTGTGGCACAGCGTGGAAGGTTCAAGTTTACTAACATGGCTTCTATACCTTGTTGGCCAAAAACCAATGGTCCGACATACCCATTGACGACTGACGAGTATGTAAAAAAAAAACTTACTGCGTACATTTGGAATTCTTATTAGCTCGGTATGTCCATAAAGGTACCACATTGAACCCTATTTCATTTTATTTCTTATTGCACAAGAATTGAAAAGGAATTATACCAGTTAATATTTTTTAAAGAGATGAACAATAATTATAACATGATCTGTCATGCAGAGGTGAAGGACAAATTGTCCTTGAACAACTTGTCCCCAGACAACACGTCCTCACCAATTTGTCTAAGGGATAATTCATCCCTTAGGAAAACTTATCCCCTAGAACTATTCGACCCCGGATAATTCGTCCATGAGGACAATTCATCTCCAGATAATTTGTCCCCTAGGTCAATTCATTCCCAGACAATTTGTCCCCTAGGTCTATTTGACAACTAGACTAGCACTATTCGACAGCTCTAGGTCTATTTGTCCCTGGGTTGTTAATAAATTTGATGGCCAAATGGTGGAAGAAATAAGTAGTTCCCCTTTTTTCTGCCAGAAGACTACTATTTCCTGTCAATCACGAGACCCTTCGAATTGAACCCCATAGATCAATTAAATCCATAGTGGGAAACCACTTAAAAATATGAATTATCAATTATCACTTCAGGAAACATTAATTAAGTTAAGGTCAAGATTTAATTCTAAATGTACCAGGCAAGATACACCCACATTTTGCAAGAGAAGGACTGAGCCAAACAAACACACAAGTTTTTGTACAATAAGGGGCCATAATAAAGTCTGATATGCAGAAATATCTAAAGGAACCAAGATCTTTTGGATTTTTTTTAAGGTCCACAACCTTGGGATTACATATTATTACACTATTTGCATGCAAGTAGCAGCCATTTGGTGAGCAGATTTTCTCGAGATTTAAACTCAACCATCATTAGTGTGTAACGGTGATATATTTAGAAAGCTTTTTGAAATCAGATAAAAATTGTGACCTCTGACTTACGCGAATATCGAAAGGAACCCAGATCTTTGGGTTGTAAACACATATTTCAAGTTTCATCAAAATCAGATTAAAATTGTTGCCTCTAGAGTGTCCACCAGCAAAAAACGTGATTTTTCATACAATCAGGGGCCATGATCCATGAAGTTTCGATCAGATACATGCCTGTGTCCTTTTGATACATGCCCATATCGGAAGGAAACGTGATCATATGGAGATAAACATCTATTTCAAGTTTCATCAAAATTGGAAAAGAATTGTGACCTGTAGATTGTCCACAAACAAATTGTGGATGGACAGACGGACAGAGGTGACTACAACTACAATATATGTAAAAAAAATGTGGGTGTATAAAAATTATAACTTCTAGAGTGTCCACAACCTTGGTATTACATACTTTTAGACTATTTGCGTACAAGAAGCGGACATTTCTAGAGTGTTCACAACCTTGGTATTACATACTTTTAGACTATTTGCGTACAAGAAGCGGACATTTGTTTTAGGAAATTCGAACTCAACCTTCATTAAGGACTTATGGTGATATATTCGAAGGGTTTTTAAAATTAAATACAAATTTTGACTTCTTGAGAGTTTACAGCCTAAAAATGTGATTTTTCGAAAAATCAGGGGCCATAATCCAGGAAATTACAGTCTGAGATGCGTGATTATCGGAATTTTTTTTAAAAAAAAATCAGAGTATATTTTGTAGTATGATTTTATAATGATTTTGTTTTCAGAATGAAGAATTTAGTCAGTGCAGCACTAGTTCTCTGTCTCATTTTACCAGTAGAAGGAGGACGATGGTTGAGAAAAGTACACAGAGCTTTGAATCCCAGCTCGAATGCCCCTGTTGGTAAACGAGACCTACAATCTGATGATATGATTGCAGCTAATGTTTTAACACGCAGAGAAATTTTTAACTTATTAG
Source organism: Patella pellucida (assembly GCA_917208275.1). NCBI lineage: Eukaryota > Metazoa > Mollusca > Gastropoda > Patellidae > Patella > Patella pellucida. Next base: position 64,002,803 of record OU795036.1, on the reverse strand, counting down.
AAATTGAGGAAGATCGGCCTATCCTATAAAACAAAATTCTGAATGCTATGGTAATTAATAACTCACATCATTTTGTTTTTAGATTCGGCTACTGACTCTTCTGTGAAATAATTAAGAAATCATCATAATTGTTTGTCTTGATAACATTTCATTTTAAAAAAACATTGTATCACCTTGATTTGATATACAGTAAACTTTGCGTAAGTCGGATCTAAGTCGACTGACCAATTTTATCAAAGTTACCCAACTTTTGTTTTGGTGTGAGTAGATAACTTCTGTTTTGTCACCTTTTTTTAAAAATGTCCTAAATTTTCCCCGACAGTGAGTTTCAAATTTTCTGGGAAAATTCTATTATTTTGTCTCGTCAAATAGGCTGATTTCAGTAAAAGTGATAGGGGAAGGTATTTTTGGGCTGTGTGCATGTAATACTGTGTTTTAGACCATTGGGACGAAACTGACTTTGTCAAATTCTGAACATACTGCTGAACTGACTTAGGCGAAGGAAAAAAAAGGGGATTTGATGAAATGAACTGAACATTCTTATCCGATTTGAGCAAAGATCAGAATTAGGGAATCGAACTTATGCACAGAAATTTAATAAGAAAAACGTGCAGGATCAAAGGGTCCAAAGGATGTTATCCGAACTGAGTCAAGTTTCAACTTATATGAATCTGACTTATGTGAAGTTTACTGTATGTTATTTATTACTTGCAATGTCTGTATAGTTTGTGTCTTGTCAGATCGTCATTTGAAGGATTTTGAATCTCAATTTCATGCAAACTACAATTGTGTGGAAATTGAATTTCTCAACAAAACAAATATTTAAAATGGTACAATTTAGTTCAGTATTTATGAATTGAAAATTGTTAATATTCTGCAACCTATGCAGAAAACAGGATATGATCAAACACCAGTGCCACCTTTTGTCTTCTCTAAAATCTTAAGTCATGGAAACTTTTATATTCTCTAAAAATTCAAAGGATATACAGAGACTTTAGCTACAGTACCGTACTAGGCATTGTCAATGCTGTTAATAAATGATTTTTGGATTGTTGTTTTTTTTTTCTTTCAGATATTAGTTTTCTGCACAAAGAAGCCAATACTATATTTTCAGCTGCTCTGGAATCAAACTAAATCAACATTCTAAATGAAATGAAACGGGCGTCAATGTCCAACTTTTCTGCACCAACCAAGTAAAACGAAGACAAAATATTTCCAACTCATTTGGAACATTTCTCACATAATAACACACATTTAATTCTGCAACAAGCAAGAAACAATTTTGCTGTATTACATTATTTTGCCTATACTGTTTTTTAGGACTTCGAATTTTGTCTAATTGTTTGGATTGTTCGTACTTGGTTTTATTTTATTTCATCCTGTAGGGAGTACTCAAAATGATTCATTTTTCATTTAGGTAAAATAAAAAAATAACTGAAATTTTCAATTAAATTGAACTTGATGTGTTGGTTTGTTATTTGTGAATGTCCATATTAAAAATTTATTTGACTTTATATTCTACCGGATAAAAAAAAACAATATGAAGTTTACCAGCTTTAAAATACGAACAAACATGGGGTGAAGGGAGCATGTGGGGAGGGGGGGGACTAATGAACTTTGCAATGCATACCTTAGCTCTATTCTCTATGACATCACAGGTTTCCTTGTAATAATTCATCACTTCCTCTTTAACTGTGTTATCACTAGTAACATGACATATAGACATCTGTATTAAACTGTGGATATCTTTACTGTAATTATAACATTTGTAACATAACATATAGACATCTGTATTAAAATGTGGATATCTTTACTATAATTATAACACTTGTAACATAACATATAGACATCTGTATTAAAATGTGGATATCTTTACTGTAATTATAACATTTGTAACATAACATATAGACATCTGTATTAAAATGTCGATATCTTTACTACAATTGTAACATAACATATATAGACATCTGTATTAAAATGTGGATATCTTTACTATAATTATAACACTTGTAACATAACATATAGACATCTGTATTAAACTGTGGATATCTTTACTGTAATTATAACACTTTTAACATAACATATAGACATCTGTATTAAACTGTGGATATCTTTACTGTAATTATAACATTTGTAACATAACATATAGACATCTGTATTAAAATGTGGATATCTTTACTGTAATTATAACACTAGTAACATTACATATTAAAACCTATGTTAAAATTACAACACTAGTAACATTGTCATAGTCTGATCTGTCATAGTCTGGTTGAGATATGAATGACTTACCTACATCTGTCATAGTCTGGTTGAGATGATTGTAAATGGGTTCTAATTGCCACTTTCAAAGCTCGTATACTGATACTTTTATTATTAGCCGGTGCCTCAATTGACAGGGCTGAAATTATACAAATCAATGTACTTCTACATGTAGGCACTGTTCTTCACTCTGTACATCTCTGCACATGTTTTGCAAGAATAGCCCATTAATAAAAAATACTCTAGTTCTTAGTAGATACCCCCGCTTCACTTAACTATAGCGGTTACCAGGCAAGATATGCCCACATTTTGCAAGAGATGAATAGAGAACAAGCTAAAAATTAAAAAAGAGTGATTTTTCGTAAAATTGGGGGCCACAATCCAGGAAGTTGTGGTTCGATTTGCTTCTCAACGCTCATTGATGATTTAATTCAAAAATGGATAATCGAGACTATGTTTTTTTAACGTAGCGACTTTACTAATTTATTTGGTTGGCATTTAGTAATTGATTTAGTAAAGATGATCCGAGCCTAGGCCTAAAATTCAATAGCTAAAATCTTGGTCCTTCTACATTATCTAGTTTTTAACTATTATTGTGAGAGTAGACTGGCCCAGTCTCTTCTATTTATTTTACATTTCGATTTATATAAAAATATTAGTTTTTAGTAAACCAACACTTTCGTTTCCATTTGTATAAAAAAAACTTTGAGTAAACCTGTAACCAACACCAGAGACTGGACAATTTGCAAACTTCACAATAAAATGGCCGTTCTTGCCATGTTTTTCGTCCTACCTTATTTGGAAAGATTGACAGTTATCAAGCACGCCCCGAGTCACGTGACATGAATCATGCGTCTCGACTGGAATGAATGAATGAAATGGGGTTTAACGTCCTACGCTTAAGCACTGTACCTGGGCTAATTGAAGACGGGCATACGCCACAGTGTGCAATGAGGGAAATTTTGCCCGGGCAGCGGCGCTACGGCCTACTCTTATATCGAATTCCAACTGCCAAGGGATCTTTTACGTGCACTCCAATTTGTACACGGGACCTCGGTTTTTCGTCCCATCCGAACGACTAGGCAGCTGTCCTTGTCAGGCCCTCCTTCTGCATCACTGACAAGGGGAAATCACGCCGGAAAATCGAGATGAACTTTCTCGGCCAATGCAGGGATCGAACACTCAACCTCCAGGCTAGCGAACCAGCGCCTTATCCACTTAGCCACCGTGATCCCCGTCTCGACTGGAGTGCAAAGCAGTCATGCTGAGACCGTCTGAGGGTTGATGTCACGTTGTTGTTTCAATTCGGCTTCGTCCCAATACGGATGAACTGGCTACGTTAAGTTGTTATAATGATGTCGTGTGTAATTATTTATGTTCATTCACCTCATCCCATACATTGTATCCGTTCATTCGACAGATGTTGTCCGTCAACAAAATTCACGTAATGTTAGATATGTCATGATCAGGTGCACGACGTCACACGACCTACATAATGCAGATTGACCTACTAGATGAGATTGAAGCTCTATTTGACCAGTCTCTAGAGATTACGTGGGTTTTTTTCAGTTTTTTTTGTAGAGGACTGGTCAATTTTTGGTGTGTGGAGAAGACTGGCCACCAGTCTATTGTGAGAGCTGTCAGCCCTTTATCTTATCTCCCATAATAAGAATATGATTCAAAATTGTTTAATAAAAGTGACCAAAAAAGAAGCAACAAGAAGCAAATTTTTAATAGCTCTTCCTTGAAGGGCTAATCCCGATAAATATTTGGGAATAAAACTGCTTAATTTTGTGTTCAAGTCCCTTAAAATCCTCTACCCAAGGGCCGAGCAACTAACTCAATATATGTGATACGTTTTTAAACAACTTAGTCTTCATCCGGAAATGGAGACCTGTGTCCTAAGCTGTTGTATGCGGTGTCTAGATAAAACCAGCCTTTATTTTATAAAAATAATGTGTAGGTAAAGTTTTCCTTTTGTTATCAAGTACAGCACATGGGTCATTCACTGCATAGACTTCTAAAGGGACGGGTGTGGATTATAAGCTCACCCAACCCACAAATTAAACAGAAATCTTAAAAGGGTTACGTGTCCGGATAAGCAGTTTTGACGTTCACGTCCAAACAACCCAATATTCTGAGCTGAAATTTTGAGCCACCATAAATACACCGCTCCTCCATATTTTGGCGTTTAAATTTCATACGTACTCGTACTTTTATTTTTCAGACCCTATTTAAATCGGGATGGTCCCTTTAAGAACAAAAATTTAAGTTGTTGTAGCCTAACTGCCATTCTCACAATATCACCATAACTGCCAATCAATGTTCAGATGATTATGCTTGGTTATAAACAAAATAATATGAAATTTAAATTAAGAGTAAATAGCCTACCAGCAATGCTTTCAAATGTTTTAGGATCTGGTTGCGGTAAAGATAAGATTTTATCCAGAAGTTGTTCTATCTGTGGATCATCAAGTTTAACTCTAGATTCAAACTCACATAATAACAATAATATGTCAGAATAGTCTTTATTATTACAATCTGAAAATATAATAACAAAACTGTGTGAAGGAATATTGGTAGCAACAACCTACGTTTTTTCATCGCATCTAAATGACTAGATACATTGCCTTGCCAGTGTCAACACTGGGATCTAAACTCAGGACTTCCTGGTTAGTGAGCCAGTGCTATGATTCTGAGTTGCGTTGTATTTACTGATTCCTTATCATCAGTCTTGGATTCTTCTTCTGCTTTGGTTATAGCCAACAAAGTAAATGTATTAAATCATGGAATAAAAAAGAAAATATATCTAAAACAAAGAAAAATAATATTGAATTTACTTACCAGGTGTTGCCCAGAGTGTGTCGGCTCTCTGTGCTTGTTGTCTATGTTCATTCACATGATGTAAACATTCTTCATACAAGCATTTCTATATATACAAAACATCATACAAACATATCTGTATATACAAAACATCATACAAACATATCTGTATATACAAAACATCATACAAACATATCTGTATATACAAAACATCAAACATTTCTGTACAAAATTACAAACATTTTTATATATACATTGGAAACAACACACAAACATCAAATGTGCTAAATAGAATGGGTTTTTTACCATCCTATGAACCAACTGGGTTAATGAATACAAGGAATTACTGTACCATGTGCCATGAGGTGAATTCTGCCCAGACATTGGTGTTTCTGCCTACTCTTCTTCGAATCACAACTGCTAATGGGTCTTTATATTCCGGCCAATACATTGGACCTTGTTTTTTAATGTTCTATTTTTATGCTTTGATTTTGTTTTCTTAATTAAATGTGAGATAATTCATCATGGATTAACTTTTTGCGAAAAATTCAAATTATTCATAGACATAAATCCATAATACATATGACCTACCCTTTCATCATCATTAGTAATATTTCTAGCTAACTGTAGACAAGCAAAACTAGCCATCATAATACAGGTCTTCTGTCGACTTGCTGTGTTTATATCTATCTCACACAATGATAGAAGCTGAAACAATTAAGTTGAATTTTTAACAATTTTAATAAGAATTATTGATACGTGCTTACACATATACTTTTAACTCTCAGCAGAGCTTAGAAATAATCCATATTAATCTAGGGAAATCATCTAGTCATTTCATTGAGACGAAAAAGAACCCAGTAAGAAGACGAGTAACAGTATGTGGAAACGGTGCTGTCTAGGCAAATTTTCGTTCATAGTGAACTGTATATTTGATGCCGGTCCTCATTAGTCCAGTTGGTGCAATAAAGTAAGATGGCAAAGCTTGTTTCATTTGCACCACTTTGATATAGAAGTTACATCTTGAAATGTATCTTTGTCATGTTACAATATCAGCTAAGGCACTTATAGGATATTGTAATTTATACATGCTATTCTGAATATGGGTCAGCGTAAGACCAATTCACTTGGTGAATAAATCACCAATTAAGATCCAGTCTTAAAAAGGATTAAAATTCTAACACTTTAATAGCCGTTAGACTGCACTAGGCCACTAAATGATTCAACCACTATATATATTCAAGTAGAATAAGAGTAATAAATTAAGCTTGTAGATTTGAATATTTGAAAATATCATTTTTTAATACTGATATTTCCCAGTTTACCAACCTGATAACAAAGCGTGAAAAATTCTTTAGTTTTTTTAGGATCTTCTTTACATTTTAGTCCCATATTCCAAGCTTAAAAAAAAGATACATAGTACATTACATTTTAGTCCCATACTCCAGGCTAAAATAAGATAACTCAGTCTTCACCATCCTGCACATGATGTACAAAAAGGTTTTAACTAAGCTAAGAAATATCTAATAGCAAAAGACTCAAGTACTATCATTGGGCAAAGTGTGAACATAAAAACATATCTTGAAAGGTATGCTGCATGGGCGTATAAAAAGTTACATAATAAAATTAGAGTGGGGTAAGATGAAGGTCTCGGGTTATATTTAATAACAGACAACCCATCCAAGATGGCTACACAAATTCAACACATCAGCTGAATCCATGGTCACATTTAAATAAACAAGCCAACAGTGAGGCTGATGTCCCCCGCCGAAATCCCAAAATAAATAGATGACACATATTAATTAATCGCACATTTATTTTTTTCAAGAGTATTGAGCAATCAAACTATACACTAAGTTTCATCACTCTCTACCAGATAGAATCAGCCATTGTTCATCATCGAACTCCATCAAGGCATTCACCTAATGTACGCCTACACCTAGTTTGAACATTCTACCTTAATTAAAAGGAGAATTTTTGTGTTTCAAAGTCTAGACCTATCAGTTGCTTATCGCTCTGCTTACCCTCAACAGAAAATATTCATTATTGAACTTATGCTGTATTCGTTACCGCTGGGAAACATGGTGTTTCCCACAAGGAAATAGTAAATACCACATTTGTTGTGTTCGGGTGCACAAGTGGGAAAATCAACATGGCTGTCATTTTCCTTTCAAGGATTATTAAACCCCTAATCACCATTTGTGAAATTTAAATCGCTAGAAGGAATATCACCCCATTGAAGACGATTCAGTTCGGTTCAGTATGATGAATTTTAATGTCAGTTGAATTCAAGCTAGAAAATATCTACATATACCGTTGACGGTCTATATTGGTTTAGCTTCCTTAATTAAATTTTTAAATAATCAATCTAAGAATAATTTATCGTATATAAAACATGACAAATAAGATAAAGGATATTGCCGATGAGCATGTGCATAATTGATTGTTACGATATGTAGACATTTTAAATTTAAAGAAACATAGAATGTTAGTCCTGAAAAGAGCTAGTTTGTACTGAGTGGTCGTTAAACCACATTTACTGAAACGCTGTGTTGAAATAGACCGTACCGTCCAAAAACCTGAACTACCGTACGGTACAATAACAAGTTTATAGTACAATATGAAAAGCCGGTTATTTTTCTCGTTTTCTGTTTAATGTGTTTCTTGTCATTGTTCAGGAAATGTATTCCGATATGTAAATTTCTATAAATCACGTATTCAGATCGGTATGTACATCCACAACAAACATATAACTACAAAAATAGCATATTATCGTTCAAAACTTTTATTTTTGTAACTTTGGCTGCCATCTTGTTACGTCAATGTCGTGAACTCGATATAGATTTAGCTACCCCAGTTCTCCAGTAGAAATTACGACTTCCGAGCCAGTTTCTGTAGTTACGAACGCTATTTACCAACTCGTTAGTCGTATTTTCCATAAAACCGAGGAGTAACGAATACAGCATAAGTCAAGGTATCGATGAAACAAAACTATATACCAAGTTTCATCACTCTCACTTAATTACAACTAAAGTTATTGCGTCCCAAAGCATCAACCAATCAAATTGCTTATCTCTGCTTACCCTAAGCAGAAAATGTCCATCTTCAAACTCCATCAAGGTATTGACCTAATAAACACCTACATCAAGTTTGAATATCCTAGCTCAATTAGAAGAAGAGTTATTATGTTCCAAAGTCTCGGCCGATCATATTGCTTATCGCTCTGCTTACCCTGAGCAGAAAATGCGCATTATTGAACTCAGTCAAGGTATTAATGAGTGAAACTATATACCAAGTTTCATCACTCTAACTTAATTACAACTCAAGTTATCGCGTCCCAAAGCATCAACCAATCAAATTGCTTATCTCTGCTTATCCTAAGCGGTAAATGCTCATCTTCGAATTTCATCACAGTGTTGACCTACACCAAGTTTGAATATCCTAGCTCAATTAGAAGGAGAGTTATTATGTTTCAAAGTATCGGCCAATCAAATTGCTTATCGCTCTGCTTACCCTGAGCAGAAAATGCTCATTATCGAACTTAGTCAAGGTATTGATGAAATAAAACTATATACCAAGTTTCATCACTCCCACTTAATTACAACTTAAGTTATCGTGTCCCAAAGCATCAACCAATCAAATTGCTTATCTCTGCTTACCCTAAGCGGAAAATGCTCATCTTCGAACTCCATCAAGGTCAGGCCCGAAGCCAGAAACCAAAATTTAGCCAACATAGGGGGGCGAGGAAGATAAATTTCCGACAACAAAAAATCAATGAACGATGGTCATCGCCGACTACCGTAAGCAGGAGTAGGGGAGAGCACGAAAATTAGAAGCTGTGAGAGTGAGTGACATGCAGGTGGCGAACGTGTCGGAAAATTAAGAGTTTCCAGCCTACATTAACTATCTCTCGGCCGAATTTGAGACGCTGTGAGAGTGAATTTAGGTCTCTTTGACATGCAGGTGGCGAATGTGTCGGAAAATTAGGAGTTTCCAGCCGACATTAACTATATCTTGGCCGAATTAGAGAGAATATGTCGTACTAAAACTCTCTCCCGGCGAAAATGCGAGCATAGCTAAACAGCGATTTTTTTCCGGCGCAGACAGAAAAATTCCGACAGGAACGGCCATGGGGGGGCGGCCCCCCCACTAGCCTTGGGCCTGATCAAGGTAATGACCTAATAAACACCTACACCAAGTTTGAATATTCTAGCTCAATTAGAAAGAGAGTTATTGTGTCCCAAAAAGTGTGACAGACGGACAGACAGACAGATGGACGGACGAACCCATTTTAATAGTCCCCTGCTTTCTTCGAAAGGCGGGGAACAAAAAATCACTGAAAACCAATAGTTATACGTCTTCATTAATAAAAGTTATAGTTAAAGATGGTAATTTTAGCAATGATCTAAGACATGAAATAGATTAAATCAATAAATATTACCTATCTTCATAAACCATATTGCTTCATCTTTAACAACAAACTTCTCTTGTTCATCACATTTATCTTGGATTACCAATAACTTATTATACGCTGTTATAAATATAAAATACATGACATAATATTATTTATACTGTGCTGTTATAAATATAAAATACATACTATTTAATATATGCTGTTATAAATATAACATACATAAAATAATTTATTATACGCTGTTATCATTACAAAATAGATATTATTTATTATATGCTGTTATAAATATACATAATATTATTCATTATACACTGTTAAAGTTATAATATTTTTCATTATGTGCTGTTATAAATATAATATACATAATATTATTTTATTACATGCTGTTATAAATTTTATATACATAATATTATTTTATTATATGCTGTTGTAAATATAACATACATAATATAATTTATAATATGCTATTATAAATATAATATATATAGTTTTATTTAGTATATTTTGTTGTAAATATAACATACATAATATTATTTATTATTTATAAATGTAACATACATAAAATGATACTCCAACTTCACAATGTATTTTAGCTATTCATAATACCAGCATTTAATTTTGTGATTTGTTATATCCTAGGGGGAAGTCAAAACCTATAGCACAAGAAATACTCAAAGACAAAAAAAATAAAAATTCAGTAGGTGAAAATTGGTGATACTTAAAAACACATCGAGATATATGGGGTAGATGCCATATGCAGTAAACATTGCAAACCTGAATGTTTAAAATAAGCTTACCTAAAAGAATCATCTGATGTATTTTTTCTATAACTTGTCTGAAATTATAAATTGTTTTACTAATAGCAAGCATTTCTCAACCATTTCAATGAAACAAAATAGATAGGTGGAACAGATTCATTATAACCTATTAGCAACAGCCATGTCTACATAATTTCTTTGCTTATAATGTATTTATGGTATTAGCCATCGAACTCAAAACAAACTTTCCCTCATAGCACACTGCATGTCAATTGTATGCCAGTATCTATTAATAAGTAGGGGTATGAATGCAAAATTGAGTTATTAATGGATTTATTTACAAATAAGCCTATTGGATAAAGCTAGCATAAAACTGTTTACAGATTGAAGATATCTCCATTAGAAGCCAAGATATGGACATTTATGTTCGGTGAATCGGGGTACTTTTTGTCTAAAATTTTATATAGAGAAAGTCTCTAGCAGTTCAAATTAGACTGAAAGGTCACAGGGGTCAATGGCACAAAATTCAGCAATTAACAATGGATCAGAAGCACATAATAATGCATAATACCTTGACAAAATATCAGATCTTGCTGAAAATTGGCACAACGCACGTCGAATCGACACTCTAAAGTATGACGGAAAAAAAAACATGGTTCGACCACGATGTCGACCATTTTGAATAAATTAAAGACAAAAAAGGCGTAATATTGTTGAAATCGTAACTATTTATATTCAAATTCCAGTTACATTTACAGAATAATGAACAATTAATACAATATCTAACCAAATAAGTATCATGGTAATGCAAATATGCAAATAAGGTGACGGAAAATCCAAGATGGCTGCCACAATTCCAAGATGGCCACCAGCGTCCAAAAACTATTTTATCGCAAACCAAAAAAAAAAAAACTGAACAAATGTTATCATCCAATATATCAAACTGAAGCAAATCTAAACAGCAATTCAAAAATAACACATTTGCACTTCTTAAACCATTACAGTAATAACAGACAAGACAAATATAACTTAGAATTTAAAAAAAAATCAAAAAGTATCATGATTAAATGTATTTTCAGTGATAGAAAAGTCATTCATGCAACAAAATATTTATGAATCCAAGGGAGGTAATAGGTGCAGAGTTCAATTATCTCCCCTTAGACCACAGATGTGATTTATTCTACAAAACATTATAATCATTTCAATTCTGTTTTTTGTCAGTCAAATTAAAATATTTACAATAATAGTCATCCTATTTACCGGTACTGCATTTTAGTAATAATTGTGAAATTAAGGATAAAGTTAATAAGCTGTGTTTTTTTTCTTCCCATGGAAGAAAATCAACAGCTTTTACAACTCCACTAGCAAACAAATTTTACATGTAATTATAAAGTCCAATATTTATATAAAATTGTGCTGTATAAATAGTACTGAATCAAAGCATCACACTAATGATTATTTTACTTATTTGTTTACATAAGTATTTGCAATATATCCTTTAGTTTACTGTTTATTTTGTTGTTTTTTGACCTAGTAGGTATTTGTAGTCCTATTCTCAACCCTCCTCCTTTCACAGCTCGGGCTTGGGACCGGCCACGACGGATATAAACAGGACAACACTTACACAGACAACACACACACGAGACCAATTACATAACACACGGTATAATAAATATAAGATGGTAGTACTTTTTTTAATCCTTTGTCATTGAAATGGGTCTTGTTTGTCAAAAATCATCCTGAAGCTTAATATTTCTGAAAAATACAAAAAAAGACTTGAAACGATGATACAAAACACGGTTAATTGCTTTTATTTTGGATTCATACATGTCAAATGTAAGATCGGGAGATTTTAAGAAATTGTTCCGCTCAAGAATACTTCCCACATATACACGTCTGCAGCCTGCTGCCTTAATTCTTAGTATCTTACTACAAGTGCACACAAATTCTGAAAAATAGCATGTGGGGACTGGGGACAATGAAACACAGATGTCGTTGCCACAAAAGGCTAGAAACAAGAGACTGGGACTGGTTTGTTGCCTTCATATCCCCTTTTCCAAAAAAAACTCATATCACCAGGAACACATAAATTAGAACAACAATACTTATCTATACGAGCCAATAAACTTGAACCAATTATACCAATTTTAACCATGATTAATCTGAAAAATATGATATACAGAGAAACATAATACTATCTAAAAGATACATAATGTTATTGGATATACGGGAATTCATACATGTAGGCCTATTGTTACATCAGTTCAAACACAGAATCTAAATATTGATTGAAATATGTAGCAATATATTTCTTCTTCAAGTTCAAGTCATTACTTTTATCATTCACCCGTCCAATTTTCATTGTCAAGCATTCAACATTGAAAGAATCCAAGAGAGGTAATATAGGCCTAGCGGCCTAGCCTGTTCCTCAATTCCTTTTCTGAGAATAAAATATTGTTTATAAACCAAAAAGAATCCAAATTTTGTCATTAAATTATCAGTAGGCCCCTACATTGATCAATATTATTAGGCCTACTGTAATAGTTCAATAATAAAGCCAATTTTTAGTTGGTTAAAATCAACAGTTTCAATTTGTAATTTGCTAGTTTTTGTAGAAACATTTAACTTTTAGGAAAATTTTCAAATGAAATTGTTCACTGCAATTTTATCAAAATTAGGTGAAGCCATATTTTTTTGCAAATCTGCTAGGCCTTATACTTATAGCCTACCCTTACAACAAAAATAAAAATAGGTAGATCTACTATTCTATGGTAAATGATGTACAAACAATCTAATTAAAATACAGATCTATATTTCGTTTCGTTTTTTTATACTTTCGATGGCCTCGCTCATGTAGATCTAACAACTAACAGTGGGAGTCCACGTTCTATGACGTAGCAAACAACATTTGACCCTATAAGGTCAGTCATTCGATTAACCAATCAGAATCGTTGTTGCAAGTGGCTATACTTTTGCTTTGTTTTGATTTCTGTCGGAGTTCATGTCTACCCACAGTTCCGTGCAAGAGAGTTCAAACTCCCGATTCGACAGACAATTTGATTGGCTGACCCCTCATTTCAAGCTGAACGCGAGTTAAATAACAATCCTCCCAGATCCTAGAGTGAAGTAAAAAGTAAAACGAAATTTTGAACTATAAAAAACGAAACGAAATTGGATCTGTGTTTTAATCAGATTGGATGTACAAAGTGCTGTACTGAATTTTAAATATTTTAATTCAAATTAAAATTTAAATATATCAATATTAAAAAATTCCACTTGACTACATAATAGCAATAGGCTAATTATTATTTAATAATAGAAATAGTAGGCCTAAATTCTAAATAGTAAACTTACCAACTTCAACACTTAACCTTGTACAAAACTGACAATAAAAAGATCTAGACCTAACCTACTTGAAGCTAAAAAGAAATATAACATTAACATGTATTTTTATTGCATTGGTCAAACTCAAACTACAAATTGGGCCTAACAGTAAAAATAAAAAAGCGAAAGTAAAAGCGGAAGACCGTACCATCCAGACATTTTTTGTTTTACTGAAGACAGACATACGTGTCATCATACTGGATGAATAGGGCTACGAAATCTCGTAACGGTTCATCAATTTGAATCACGTATCAATTTATACCACACACAGTCATTCCACACAAGCCAACGCAATAGAAACGGCTCTGTAAAGTGGAGAAATAAATTTTCAACATCGTTTTGCGAATAAGTTTGATTTAAACGAGTTCTACATACTTACATTTCTGTTGCAAACTTGCACTATCTAAATCATCTTCTTTAGAACGTTCTCGAATCGAAGACACTTCCGTCTTGACGTAATAGGGCCACGCCCCCTGGATATACGAAGAGAATTGACGAGTGACCTTTTCTCACATATCACGGTCGTCGCTATTTATTTATGAATATTTTAGTCTAGTTTTTTTTGCAGTTGGTAGAACACATATTCGTCTTTACAAATCCGAGTGCGCGTGAAAAAAAATTATTTTCTAAATATTATTAAAAAGCAAATCTTTCCTTTAAAAAGATATATCTCGGCTTCTAATTACGATATAAATTGGCCGCAAGCGGAATAATAAATTTTCGGATTTCCTCTTTTTGATTGGACAGAATATTTCTTTGTGTAACGTATCACCAACGGCGACGAAACGACTAAAAATAGCATACAAAATTAGAAAAACGTCAAAATCTGTGTGCCATTTTTCCCGAAGGCGAAAACGTCTGCCAAAAAGCCGTAAAAAATTTGGAGTACCAAAATAAAGATAACACCATTAAAAGGCTAATTCAATTCTGATTCATACGATATAAATAATTATAATTTTAAGTACAGACATCTGTTAACAAATTCTAGTTTTGTAACTCGTGTCCAGGATTTTGACGTTATACATTAAAATTAGCCACGATGACGTCATGACATTCATAGCCCTATAATAAGATGCTAACCTCTGTTTCATTTTACTTTATTTCTTAAACCTACCCTTGTTTATGTTCATGAGTTTGATCTTCAGTGAGAGACAGTTGTAACCTTAACAGGCATCGGATAGCAACTAATACCTGGCCGTCATCTTTACTACTGTTAATAAAACATTCCATAGCAACACTCGCTACATCTCGACTATTCTCCTATAATATAAAAACATTTCCATGGAAACACTCCCTACACTACATTGTGACCATTCTCCTGATCATAGCATAGTTTTAAGGTACTCCCCTTTCTGGGACCTATTGGTGTAACTCTTTGGCTTTGGTGGGTTGGATGGCCGAATCAACAGGCGTGGTTTTAATTCCTGGTTATTTGTGACAAGGAGTCAGGCTGCCTGTCCTATCTCATGGGTTTTCTCCGGGTCCTCCCAAAATGACATAGTTTGTGTCAAATGGACATTAAACTCCATTTCTCTCTCTCCTCTAAGCTTTATATATCCTAGGCCTTACCCTCATATTGTATAAATCCAGCACTGGTAGTATTATATATCAATTCTTTAAAACGTGACCTGTATGTGTTATGAAACGTCGTTATTAGTTATACCCATATATACCTTGTGTTATGTTTTGTTATGAGTATTGTATATACCTATATATGACCAAGACCCTCCTTGGTTCCTTATGTTCATAGTCATTTTCTCCCTC
Source organism: Patella pellucida (assembly GCA_917208275.1). Lineage (NCBI taxonomy): Eukaryota > Metazoa > Mollusca > Gastropoda > Patellidae > Patella > Patella pellucida. The sequence continues at coordinate 63,987,398 of OU795036.1, read as the reverse complement.
TCTGCTGGCATTGTGATGTAGAATTGAAGAATATGGTTTGAATTTATATTTCTGTCAAGTTTTTCATGGATGTTCAAGATTTTGAGATGGAAGGATACTATAGTGAAGGGGTTGGTTATGTTGAAATGGGCTGACAGTTAAGGGATTGTTACTACCAGTTTGTGAATTAGAGTCGGTCAAAGAATTAAAGGTGGGGGGATCAATGAGAGCCTGGGCCATATAGCTTACCTTAAGAGCTAACTGAGCTGCGAGACAGATAAGACCAGTATCCATGGATTCATCACAGTTATCATTATTCTTTATATTACACACCATTTTCTTTATACTTGTTATTGCTGTAAAAATAACAACAAATTCATGTTTACCATTTACAAATTTGACTGCCCAAAGACAGCCGTGAACGTGAACGGCTATGGCAACCCATCAACTAGTATTAGGTCCTATAATACAGAAAGCTATGAACCTATGTCATTGGTTTGAGATAATCTAAGGAAAAGTAAATTTGGTAAGTTCCGAGCTGTCCAGGGATATACTGGTAAGATTAGGCACTATTAGGATTGGTGCAGGACCGAGGGCATAGCAGAGGACAGTGCATGTAACAAAGGACATTTGACAGGTTTATTTCGAAATAAGAGTAGGCTACAGTCCTGCCGTATAGGCAAACCATGCTGTATTAGTCAGATTGGTGCAAAAAGTACATGTTGGATGTTAAACCCCAGTTTGTTTCAAATAACTATCAGAAGCTTAAGTCACTAATAGTACAGACCTGTTTCTTTGTTTTCTTGTAGTAAAGCCAGTTTATATAGAAGATAATGGGTGGCAGCAGCAGTATCATCACATCGTATAGCTTCACCTAATATCTCTTCAGCCTAATTAAATAAATCATACATACATAGGCAGAAAATACAGCTTCACTTAATTTCTCCTTTATAAAACAATTATATATAATGTCCTTTATAAAACAATTGAGATTCAAATAATTTCTGAACAGAGACTAGAACAAAATTTTTGCAAATATTAAAAGAGTTTTTTACGAACTTATAAAGAATTTTTTGCATATTGTTTAGTATACGATGTGACCACTGGCCGGACAGATGGTTTCAGGTCTTTTTTTAACCAGGGAGAAACGAAATGATATGAGCTCAGGGAGGGCAATGGATTAGTAACCTGGGCGACCTTCGGATGCAGACTATGGTCGCGACTATAGTCTGAACCAGCATCCGAACGCAAATGGCCCTAGCCTTTAACTATTCAATATGGTGACGACAATGTCAGTTGTTCCGCCTGCTATATTTACTCATGTATTTTTAAAAACTGGTTAATTTTTCATCCTGCGATGTGAAAGCAAGATTAAAAAGGGTTACAAATAGGATTAGTCAATATCAGAATAATTTTCATTGGATTTTTGTCACCTAACCAAGATCATTTCACACGTACAGTTTTTTGTCGTGTGCCTATCTATATTCGAATAAGAAGATGCTAATATTCCTAATCTGTCAAATTCATCAAAAAAAAGACGAACAAAAAATCAAACTTAACATCTATACTCCAATGCCCATTCACTAAATTTCTGGTGTTAACATGGACCCTATAATACCGACCAAGCTGTAAATAACGCAACGGAAATCGGAAATTTTATTATATTTTTAAGAAAGTCTTCTCAAGTGTCAGCTTTGTCAGCCATTTTGAACTATCCCGACCGTGCTCTATCGCATAGTACGTCTGGTCACGACCACTGGTTGAACTAAATGCCATTCGGATGCAGATGGTTCGACTATAGTACGAAAATCAGTGCAACCGAAGGTCGCCCAGGAAGTCCCTGTTTTTACTGTCACTGGCACAGGACAGTGGGCCTGGTAAAGAAAAAGAGCATAGTCATTCAAATGGATAAAAAAAACAACTCAGAGGTCCACCTGTGTGTACACACTGCCTTTGATGAAAAGTATTTTGAAACACAGCTGTATTGTGTATCCCTATCTTTATCTGCCTGGGTGATGCGGAACTCTAGGACATTAGTTACCCCCCACCTTTCATATTCATTTGACTAACAATAGACTTAGATACAAGTTACTTAGACAGAAATAACAAGTTATTTATTCATTAAATTACATCAGATGGATCTACCTTTGTATTTAATAAGAATATACCTGAGGATATTTGCCTAAACTGATGAGACAAGAGGCTCTGTTTCTATGTAGCTTAGCCATGCTAAACTCATGTCGTTCATTTGGTGAAAATAAACTTAAAGAATAGTTATACCATTGTAGAGCTTCATCATAATTATTAGTCTGAAAATAATTAAACAATTACAATAGTTTTACTAAAAAACCAAAAATAGGTTAGGGAGGGGGGGTGTTGTCAATCGAAATTATGACCCAAAAATTTTTGGAAATGGTCTAACATCATGGAATGCCCCCAGTTCTCTGGATTTTCTCCCCTTGTTAAAGACAACTGCGTGCATGCGAATTATTGAGATAACTTTACAGTTCGCCCAGGAATAACCTAATTGGTTAAATCTAACTTTTCTCTCTGTATATTTTTTTTTTTATTAAAATCCAAATTAAAACAAATAAAGAAATACAAATGTTACAAAATTAAATGTTTTAAAAAATTTTTATTAATTCCTTTAACCTCAACGTCTGTAGCAGCTTGTTCCCAAAATGTGTGTTGAAACTGTTTTTTAATATTTGATTCTAAAACTCTGCCTGTGTTGTGACCTGAAATGAACAATGTGCATGAGAAATAACAATAAAGTTCTAGGGTCAAGGTTCGCTGAGAAGAATCGTCATCAATTCAAAGCCTGACTTTCATTTATCAGGGATGTGTGGCGCTTGTGATGTTGACTAAGAAAAAACGATGTTTTGAACATGAATACATTGGAATGCACATTAAAGAACCATTTACAGCTGGAATTCAAAGAAAAGTAGACAGAAACACACAGAGTCTGAGTAAAATTGAATTCCAGTTGTAAAGACAATAAGTTAAAAATTGACAGGTTGGTAAAATTTGAAGGGGAAAGCCCTGCTAGGAAGTAATCCATCTGGAATTATTTACTAACCAATGATTATTTGTTCTGTGAAATCTTTAGCTGGTTGGAGAAGTTTGCATGATAACAGGGCCTCTAAATGTGCTGTTGCCATTTTACCAAACTCTGTAGAATTTTCATATCTCTGTAATAGTTTAACTGCACAGTCTGCTTCATACCTTTAAATATAAACAATATGTTTTTGATGATATCTGAATCAGATTGGGGTAGAAGCATAGCCTATGAATTATCTCCCTTTAGTCTTCAACTTAGTACAATTTCATAATTTGATATTAAGACAGAGAAATGGATTTTCCACTAAAATAAACTAGGTCGTTTTGGAACTGGTACATTTTAGTACAATAATTTTCTTTCTGTGTCTTTACTAGTGGGAGAAAGTCGGATGACCCGGAGAAATCCAACAAGGTTAAACAGGCCGTGGTTTTATCCTATGGCATGGAACTTGATGACAAACCCTATGATCTAATTCACAGGCATTAGATCACTACCCAATCCCCCATAATTTGGTATAAACTGAATGTTACCTGTTGTACTTTCTCATCAGATGGATGACATTCAGACTTAAATCTACAGTACAGTCAGGATGCTTAATTATTTCACTCAATACTAAAATATATAAAATCAAAACAAAGCAATCAAAATATGGTTAAAAAAATAATGTTGATTTGTTTTGTGGGATGATAATCTGACTTCGTTAAGAATCTTACATCGACAGACAATAATGTCATATCAAGTCATAACACATCAGATAAAGTCAATTCCATACTTGATTAAAAGGTTTACCTTCTTTAAATTTTATAGAATGAATATATGAATTTCTTTTGAATCAAATGCAACAAAAACAATTATGAAAACAGTATTCTTACTTATTTAAGTCCAAATCACCAAAGTTGCCAATTCATGATACAGATTACTCTTGTCACATGTGTCTCACTATATGAATATATAAGGCCCAACAATACGAATAAGAAAAGATTACTAAAGCTATCCCATATCCACGTTTAAATATTGCACTTGAGATCATAAGGTTTTTCAGTGAGTAAAGTGGCATGGTTTCGAACTCAGTCTCGTATATATCAAGGAGTAGGATCGCTTGTACAAACTTGTGGATTTTCTCCAATATTCATGTTTTGAATCATATCGTTACGGTGTGAATGTCTATATATCTTACCCGTGTTTAAAGAAGACGAGGTATCCTTAGACAATAATAAAACTCGTAACTTGAGATAAAGTCCAGCAGGGTGTACATACTCCTGCAGAAAAACATTAACATTTATTACTCTGGAATGTATGCAGTATACTTAGACAGGCAGTCTTGGCAAGGACAGTTTCTAGTCATTCGGATGGGACAAAAAACATTTGAAATAACAATAGGCAGTGGCGTAGCACCGGTGTATTGCTGCTTGTACATGTAGGTCAATTCTTGATGTAATTTGTCAACCTCAGATTAGCAATATATTTCTTCCAAAGACTATGAAGTGTTTTTGCATATAAAACTATATTTTAAAGCAATACCGGTAGTTGCATATTTTCTAAGAAAATCAAACATATATCAATATAATAGGTTGTCCAACCACTATCGTGCAAGCCCACAGAACAAGTCTGGAAATAACGGTTTTTGATGTACCTGACAAAATGTCAGACACCAATAAAATAGTACCTGACATTTTCAACTTAGTGCCGTACATGTAATAATAATATCATTAAAAGATAGTAAGCTGGCACTGCCAGGCAGGATACGCCCACATTTTCGAGAGATGGATAGAGAACAAGCAAAACCGAAAGTGATTTTTCCTACAATCAAAGGCTATAATTCATTAAATTACAATTTGATATGCACAAATATCGAAAAGAATCAAGATCTTTAGGTTATACACATGCATTTCAAGTTTCATCAAAATCGAATTAAAATTGTGACCTATACTGGGTCCACAACCTTGACATACCATATTTGAACACTATTAGCGTAAAACGGTGGCCATTTTGTCTGGCAATTATGGTCCGATTTCCCTGTAATTCAGACTCAACCTTCCTTAGGATGTAACGGTGATATAATCAAACGATTTTTTAAATCGGATAATAATTGTGACCTCCAGAGGGACCACAAGCTAAACAAAGACGATTTTGCGTATAATCAGGGGCCATAATTCAGGAAGTTACGATACGATATGCCCAAATATCAAAAGGAACCAAGATCTTTGGGTTTTAACCATGCATTTCAAGTTTCATCAAAATCGAATTAAAATTGTGACCTCTACAGGGTCCACAACCTTGAAATACCATTTTTTAACAGTCTTCGCGTACGAATGGCGGCCATTTTGTATGGCAATTTTGGTCCAATTCTACCGAAATTTGAACCCAACCTTTCTTAGGGTGTAACGGTGATATAATCAAACGTTTTTTTAAATCGGATAAGTATTGTAACCTCCAGAGGGACCACAAGCTAAAGCAAGGCGATTTTGCGTATAATTAGGGGCCATAATTCAGGAAGTTACGATCCGATATGCGCAAATATTGAAAGGAACCAAGATCTTTGGGTTTTAACCATGCATTTCAAGTTTCATCAAAATCGAATTAAAATTGTGATCTCTACAGGGTCCACAACCTTGATATACCATTTTTTAACAGTATTCGCGTACGAACGGCGGCCATTTTGTATGGTAATTTTAAACCAATTTTTCCGAAATTTTAACTCAACCTTCCTTGGGGTGTAACGGTGATTTAATCGAACGTTTTTTCAAATCGGATAATAATTGTGACCTCCAGAGGTACCACAAGCTAAAATAGGTGATTTTTCGGACAATCAGGGGCAATAATTCAGGAAATTACGTTCCGATAGGCGCAAATATCGAAAGGAACTAAGATCTTAGGGTTATAAACATGCATGTCAAGTTTCATCAAAATCGGTTGAAAATTGTGACCTCTATAGGGTCCACAAGCTAAAAACGTGATTTTTCGTACAATCAGGGGCCATAATCCATGAAGTTTTGATCCGATACATGCCAATATCGAAAGCAGCCGAGATCTTTTTGGGATAAACCTATATTTCAAGTTTCGTCAAAATCGGACAAGAATTGTGACCTGTGGAGAGTCCACAAACAATTGTGGACGGACAGACGGACAGGGGCGACGACATAATACGTCCACATGAAAATGTGGGCGTATAAAAAGACAAATCAGTGCCGGACAAAAAGAGACACAAGAGGTTTTGTGCCTGTCAAAGCCTGAATCTGTGCCTGACATTGTCAGTGACAGGTGCCTTATTTCCAGGCTTGCCACAGAAATTGTATTAATTCTTTTAACTGAACAACTACAAGTCTCAACATCACGGCTGTGGTGGAATGGCAAAATCAGCCATTAGGATATAGTCAGAATTTTTTCTGACAAAACTCAATGTTCAGGACAAATCACCTCTCTAAAATATAAAAGCTCTTGAACATGTATACCAATGATAATGAAAGACGAACAATGTTTTATCAGATTAATAATTGAACCAGGAACTGTGTCCCAAGCGTTACTCATCTTGTTATTGTTATTAATGTTCTATGGGACGATGCTCTTCAAGTAAGGGGGGATTGGATGGCGGAATGGTTAGCACATGCGTGTTGTAGCATAAAGTCTGTCATTGAGTCAACTCGCAGGGTTTCGAATCCCCGGTGGTATGTGGCAAGGAGTAGGGTTGCCTGTCCAACCTCGTGGGTTTTTCTCCGGGTCCCCCGGTTTCCTCCCACTGCTAAAGACCCCTAGGCGCAAGCGAATTATTAAAATGTTAGTCCCGAAATGACCTAGTTTGTGTCGAGTGGATGTTGAACCCCATTTCTCTCTCTCTCTCTCTTCAAGTAAGATCAACATGAAACTTGGCATACTTTTGTTCCTAGGATAACTGTGCATTGATTTCGATAGAACTTCACAATTCCAAGATGGCAGTGATGATTTCATGAACAATTCCTGGTCCATTGTACATTCATACTTGTAACTTACAGTATTTGCCAGTGTAATAGCATTCATGGCTTTATCACAATAATATTCTTCATTCCATTCTAAATATACATTAGCTAGAAATCTCAAGGTACGAGCCTGCAGATAAAATATACATAAATCTATACTTCAGTTATTGTCACTTGTGTTTTATATTATTTATATTATCTTTACAAAGATATACCACAAAATCCATTAACTGTTTATAGAAAATAAGCCTTTTACATCAAATACAGTTCCCTGTAACTCAACGTATGATTCGGTTATGGTTATCCAAATGAGCTTCGTCCTATCATCCTTTTGTTCAAGATATCTGTATGAAAATTTGGATGCACATCACTTTATTATATTGGTTATGCCTTAAGCTATTTAGACATTTCAAAGATTTTAATACAGTTTTGTATTTCCATTAAACAAATTTGACTTAATTTTTGGTATACAATCTTTATTCTAGATGACATGCATTGTATCTCATAAACCTTTCAAGATATCTTAATGACATGCCTTAGATCACTCAGCTACCTCTGGAAAGCGTCACAATATAAGAAGTTTGATTGTTATTGATCACCTGATTTTTAGGGTCCAATCCTTGTCTTCCCTTTCCTAATTCATAACTTTCTTTTAACCAGGTCACACTCTCTTCATACTGCTTTCGTTGAAATGTATCGACACCGAAATTATAACATAACATACTCATATATGATCCCTGAAACATACATTACTCATGATTCTAGAAACACATTTTACTCAAACATTACACATGATCCCAGAAACACTTTTTACTTTTACTCATGTACATGTACGATCTAGGAAAAACTTTACTCATATATACAAATATTCAAGCGAATGAATTCTGCAACATCTTACAGCAAAAAATACCCATGATACGCTGAAAATAACAGGTATTTCAGATAAGGCAGACACAAGATATATGTAAGGTAAAAGATAGTAAGCTGGCACTGCCAGGCAGGATACGCCCACATTTTCGAGAGATGGATAGAGAACAAGCAAAACCAAAAGTGATTTTTCCTACAATCAAAGGCTATAATTCATTAAATTACAATTTGATATGCGCAAATATCGAAAAGAATCAAGATCTTTAGGTTATAAACATGCATTTCAAGTTTCATCAAAATCGAAATAAAATTGTGACCTATACTGGGTCCACAACCTTGACATACCATATTTTAACACTATTAGCGTACAAACGGCTGTCATTTTGTCTGGCAATTAAGGTCTGATTTCCCTGAAATTCCAACTCATTCCGTATGCTGTAACGGTGATAGAGTCAAGCATTTTTTTAAATCAGATAATAATCGTGACCTCCGGAGGGACCATAGGCGATTTTTCAGACAATCAGGGGCCATAATTCAGGAAGTTACAATCCGATATGCCCAAATATCGAAAGGAACCAAGATCTTTGGGTTATAACCATGCATTTCAAGTTTCATCAAAATCAAATTAAAATTGTGATCTCTACAGGGTCCACAACCTTGATATACCATTTTTTAACAGTATTCGCGTACTAATGGCAGCCATTTTGTATGGCAATTTTGGTTCGATTTTTCTGAAATTCGAACTCAACCTTCCTTAGGGCGTAACGATGATACAATCGAACGATTTTTTAAATCAGATAATAATTGTGACCTCCAGAGGGAACACGAGCTAAAATAAGCAATTTTTCGGACAATCAGGGCGTAATTCAGGAAGTGACGATCCGATATGCGCAAATATCGAAAGGAAGCAAGATCTTTGGGTTATAACCATGCATTTCAAGTTTCATCAAAATCAAATTAAAATTGTGATCTCTACAGGGTCCACAACCTTGATATACCATTTTTTTTACAGTATTCGCGTACGAACGGCGGCCATTTTGTATGGTAATTTTGGTCTGATTTTTCCGAAATTTGATCTCAACCTTCCTTAGGGTGTAACAGTGATATAATCGAATGGTTTTTCAAATCGGATAATAATCGTGACCTCCAGAGGTACCACGAGCTAAAATAAGCAATTTTTCGGACAATCAGGGGCCATAATAAAGGAAGTTATGATCCGATATGCGCAAATATCGAAAGGAAGCAAGATCTTTGGGTTATAACCATGCATTTCAAGTTTCGTCAAAACCAAATTAAAATTGTGATCTCTACAGGGTCCACAACCTTGATATATACCATTTTTTTTACAGTATTCGTGTACGAACGGCGGCCATTTTGTATGTTAATTTTGGTCCGATCCGAAATTTGAACTCAACCTTCCTTAGGGTGTAACGATGATATAATCGAACGGTTTTTCAAACCCGATAGTAATTGTATGTGACCTCCATAGATACCACGAGCTAAAATAGGTGATTTTTCGGACAATCAGGGGCCATAATTCAGGAAATTACGTTCCGATAGGCGCAAATATCGAAAGGAACCAAGATCTTTGGGTTATAAACATGCATGTCAAGTTTCATCAAAATTGGTTCAAAATTGTGACCTCTATAGGGTCCACAAGCTAAAAACATGATTTTTCGTACAATCAGGGGCCATAATCCATGAAGTTTTGATCCGATACTTGCCAATATCAAAAGCAGCCGAGATCTTTTGGGGATAAACCTATATTTCAAGTTTCGTCAAAATCAGACAAGAATTGTGACCTGTAGAGAGTCCACAAACAATTGTGGACGGACGGCCGGAAGGACAGACGGACAGGGGCTACGACATAATACTTCCACATGAAAATGTGGGCGTATAAAAAAACAACCACAAGAAAAGTTTCTAAGAAAATATAATCTACCTCTCGAGGAAATCTTGCTAACATCTCTTTAGCTGTAAATATCAAATTTATGGCAGTTTCCGTCTGCATTTGTGCAGATGCCTGAAAAATATTCATAAACTTGTGGAACAATCCAGACATTTTAAACAGAAACTTACATTTACACCTACTTCTTCTTCATTACCATTTTTTTGGTTCTAGACCTATGCATGTTGTTTAAACAAAAGGCCCAAATTTAAGTGTCATTGTACCGAGAACCAGAGTTGGATGGGATATAAAACCAAGGTCCTGTGTATACCAGAATATTAATATGGTGCAGTCAAACTCCCTAAATTTGTCATGAATCAATGCAGTCAAGTGACCCAGAAATCAAGTTCTCTCACAATTATCTGTCAGTGTCGATCATCAAAATGGAAAGTGTAAAATGGGATATATTATAAAACCTGATTAACAAATTACTATTATAGTAACTAGTGAAGATGCAGGATCATCTTGAAATCAGGTATGTAATTTAATTTCGTTAACAAATTTGGTGAATTAAATACACTTACAACTTCAGCTTTACAAGTAAGTATTTTAAGAATGTCACGGTCAACATCAAGTCTGTTTTTTTCTAGAGTTCCACAATTAATCTCATTACCACTGGTGTTCCCTGCATTAATCTTATTTATGAGGGTGGTCTTTAACTTCTCTACACACTACAAACAAAAACAATAAAGAGATCCAAACCAATCAATTTATGTCATATATTGTCTACCTCAGATCAGCAATACATTTTGTCCAAAGAATATGAATATTTTTAGCATTATGCCAGTTTTTAAATTCATTATGAGGTATTTTTGAACTTTAAAATCTTCCTGATATCTTCCTCCAATTTTACCATATCGTCATCATATTACAGCTTTTATCGAAATAACACTGGTAAACTGTAATTATTATTTTAGTTTTGTAATGCAAGATGCAAGGGTTTCCCCCCCCCCCCAAAAAAAGTTATGACAAATCCATGCCCTCAGTAAGCTCTCCAGCTGGTCAATTTCACTACTGGTAATATATTTCTTTATTGATTGCTATGTATTTAGTGTATCTGGACTGTCAAGGAAATATATCTATAAAGGATAACCTTAAATAACCATATACCTGATGTGTTAGGTTTAAAACTATTTCTGCTTGTTCCATCTGATTACATTCTACAAGATATAAACATTCTTTTTACAAGTGGTTCTGGACATTCAAGACTGAAGCGGATATAGAAAATGCTGTTATCGTTTCGGTAGTAACTATTTATAATCTTATTCTCACTAATCATCCTTTCTGCATCATATTAGTATTAGGATATGTTGCGAAACGAAAGTATATATTAGGGTTAGTGGTCATATACTTGCATCAGTTTGATAGTGACGAGCCTCGTCAACTAATACATTATTAATTTTAAAACAAAAATATCTGTAACAATCAGAATAAATTTACCTATCCAAGCTCTTGCTGTCTTCATTCCCATCTGAAATAATATACATGTAATACACACGCTATAAATAAATCATACTTTCAAAGGTAAGCTTAAACCTGCAAATTAAAAATTGTTACTACTAATTGCAGCAATAGCCAGTAGTAGCAAAGGTGTCTCTGGGAAGGTTAGGATACTGGCACCTTCCAAATACAAGGATAAATTGAACTCTCTCCAATGAAAATCTGAATTTATAAGCCATTAAGTGTGGTTTAATGATCGAGGGCGAGACATTGCGTAATATATTGTAACAACACTCGGACCGTCAGGTCCGAGTGTTGTTACAATATATTACGCAATGTCTAAGCCCCTAGACGATTAAACTACTTAAAATACAGATTCCGCACGTGCGTTTACAGTGAAAAACTTCATGCCAGTCTAATATTGAAATAATGTTCTATTGGCAAGTTGCCCGTACAAGGATGACGTCACATCTGTATTTTAATAAGGTTTATTGTGTCTCAGCCAATGGAAGTCTGTAATACAAATCTGGATAGCGATTTTAGCTGCACCAGACAAAATGTCAGACAATAGTGAACTGCTAGAAATGTGTTAAAAACATTGTAAAAAGACAAATCTTTGTCAGACAAAATGACTGACACCAAAGGGGTCACACCTGACAAAGTTTGAACATGCAAATAACAAAGTTGTATACATTGTTTGTATAATTCAGTTAGATAATAACAGACAATAAATCATCTTACAATTGTTTGTCGTTTCAGAACTGCATCATCAACAGAATCAGAACCAGAATATGTTACAGCCATAAAACAAATATGTCTCACTGGAAAAAAGATAGGGTTGTCAGGCAATGAAACATAAACCAACTGCATATATTTTCCTTTGCCGGGAATGAAATATTTATAATACACTAAAATCTGATTAAGAGTAACAATTCATTGAATAATGACCAGAAAATCGTTAAAATTTGTTTGGCTTCTACTTTTGCCCATGCTAACGTTTAGTATACAAAACATTTAATATCATAGATTTAGCTTTTCAAGTTATAAAAATTCATTGAAAATAAATATACTTGTTGGTGAGTCTCAACTCTGTTTATCAATCTAACGTCAATCAATTGATCCCTCTGACTTTTGCAGGGCATCCGCAAGATTTTTTGAGGTAACCCAGGGCAGTGATTATCGGAAATCTTTGAAAATCAATAGGCATCACTATCTCATGAACATAAGCCCTGACTGTGAATAAATTAAAAGTCAATCGGATATTTTAATATCTGGTTGACTTCAGCCTCTAGAGCATCAAAAAGATATTTCAAAGTGATCAAGTGCCATAAACTCTGGCAGTAATTATCAGAAATCGTTTAAAATCAATAGGATTCTTTACTTTAACCTGTAGAGCATGACCTTACACACTATGTATAAGATATTTCGAAGTTATCAAGAGCCATAACTCTCAGTAAATATCGGAAATTGTTGAAAATCAATAAGATTCTTGATCTCATGACCTTAAACACTGTGTATAAATTTAAAGTCAATCGGGTATTATCTTTAGCCTCTAAAGCTTGTGGATGAACAGACGACCGATGGATGTTGCGACGTCAATATACAGCCATATTTCATGTAGGCATATAAAAACCACAAATATAAATCATAGCCTTTTCGAATTCCAACTGCATCTTTAATGCTAGGTTACTTCTATCACAAATTAGGTTAACATAGATATCTTTGTTTTAATCGTGGAGTAATTGTAATTGTAATGATCCTATCAGTCATCATATAAGTCTCTGATCCTCATTTGCTGGATTTTTCAGCAATTGGTAAACTACATTATTTTCCAAGCTGAATCTCTAAAAGGAATATCAGTCCAGATATGATTCAAATGATGTATTGAAAATTTGTCAATATTCAACATCTACTGCAAACAATACATTTAAGATAATCATAATCAGCCAGTGCCACGTGTAATTTTCACTGAAATCGTTTAAATGACCCTTTTTTAATCAGAGATCATCTACTGTAGATATTTTGGTTTTGTTTTCTTAACAAATTTTAGTTAAGTTTAGCAATGATACCATGAAAAGTTAGATTGTTAAAAAAAATTGCAAATAACGATCAGCAGCTTTAAGTCATGAGACAAATCAATCATCTTACATTTAGCATTAGAAATATTTGATAATGATCCCTGAGTTTTCATAGGTACAATATGATTCCACAGCTTAACAGCACTATTTTCTATCTGAAAAAACAACACACAATGACAATTGTTACTCAACAAACTGCATTTGTTATTGTTATTCATTAAAGTCAACAAACTACAAATGAAATTCATTTAAGTCAACAAACCACAAATGTTATTGCAAATTTACATTGATTATTCTAAGAAATAGTTAGATTCAATCTTTTAAAGGGACAATAACAATCTTACTGGCTTGGCAGGTCCAGAATTTTTTTTTAAGCTTCTAGATGTTTAAGTGTCCTACTTGTTATGTAAATTATCCATTACATCCTATTTTACTTTCCCAGAGGGTTCGAAAATATGTTTAAATCCAAGTTGCATTGGAAAGTGTTTACATAAAGCTTTTCAAACTATGTAGTTGAATTTTTCCAATTTTTTTAATTGGGTGTGTTAAGATGAAATTTGTATCATCAATTAATTGGAATATTGTAAAATACTACAATTTGTTGACCAGAATAAAGATTGGGACATATAATTCAGTTACAACAAGAGTGGTATTGGGGCTTTAATCAATTCAAGGCAGATGATGAGGCCAACTAATTTTTTTGGGGGGAAAAGCGGGTTAAAAGGTGGAATTGAAAGCACATTTAAATGATTTACAAATATAATACATTTTAATTTGCTTTGTAAACGCCAGGTTTCGGATGGCCTAGTGGTCTAAGAGTGTTGCACTTCGATCTTACTCTGGTTTTATCCCTCAGGAAAGACCCATGTATGTACATATGCAAAGATAATAAAAATAAGAATTGTCTGTGATATCAACATTAGTGAAAATGTATGTTAAACACCAAGAACAACAACATATATAGTTAACACCATTTTTAGGTTTGATTTGTGGCTCGTAGTACATGTATAACCAAGCACTTTAACATTTTATCAGCTAAAGTATATCTTATTCTTAATTATTAGTAGTATCTTAATTACTAAATTCCAATCTCTTACACTTGTTTCAAAATACGGTAATTAAATGTAATTTTAGTCTTTATCTTTTTACCAACTGGAGCATTACATCTATTGTCTTTATAAAACTCAACAATCAGTCAGTATCTATAATTTTAATTTAATTTTGATACTATTTTTAAGGTGTAATACTTTAAAATTATTTGAGATTAGTGTCTAAACAATAAACTGAACATCTAATTATAACTTAAGTATATACATATATACTTATCTAACTTATACTAGTACATACATAAAAATATATGGTTAAATATTATCAATGGCTTCCTGATGAAATTATATTGAAACATGTAGAAGCAAATCAGTGTTATTTTTATATTTTATACTATAATATATAATTCTGTACACAAGAACAACCCCTTATTACTGCCATATAGCATAATAATAATTTTCCATAAGATGCCCATCTTTTTGTTCTGCCAATTTAATTGTAATTTATTTTAATGCTGTATGATGTTGCAATAAATTGTATCCAAAATTAGAAAGTGTTTTATGTTTTTATGTCCAGTTATTGCAGAACAGGTTTTTATCCAGGTGCTAACAGCAAAGACACCTGATTTGGTGTGATTTGACAGACATAGACATTCCCAACTGGCACATCAATACTTGGTATCCTTTCTAAACATCTGTCGATTCACCCAATTTTCCTGGATACTGTTGATAAGAACTTCCCTTTACCTCTGCTGACCTGTATTTTTATCACTATCTGTTTATTGTAAGAAAATAAAAATAACTTACAATCTTAGAAGAATTAATATCTTTGCTTTTCTCATCATTTGTCTTCAGTTGAAAAAGTATTTCACTTGTTTTGTCAACAACATTTAACCACCACTCAGGCACCACAGACTCTTTCACAGAGCATAACTTTTCTACATTTCCTATTTATCATTAACAATAAAATATTTCAAAATTAAAATATTGAAAGAAGGGAATGGAATTTTAACATCTCATCCATGTTTCACTTACATGTAGGTCATTCTGAGACTGACACAAACTAATTTTTATTTTTACAACAATGTAACTAATGTTATTAGAAAATGTTGCCAGTACATTGAGTTTTCCACCTATTTTTCATCAAATTCCAACTGTCAATCAATGGCTCTTTTACATTCACTTAGCTATTAATGGGCCAGGGCTTTCTATCTGATCCAAATGACTTGACTGACATTCCTTCTCACTAAAGACAATTGCGAACCAATCTTTTTTCTCTAACCTGCGGCAGGATTCAAACATCAGTTTCAGAATCCAGTGGCCTAAGTAACAGTATTGTAGCTCTCATATTATTGAAAGAAACAGCTTGATTCACTGTAGACCAGCACAAGGCTTGTCCCTAGAATAATATGGATAATAGTGTAGAAGTATCATCTTGAAATATCAGACTATAAATAATTAGCTATATGGGAAATAAAATGTTTACGTGCACGCCAATGTGTACACGTAACACGGAACCTCGATTTTCAGTCTCATCCGAACGACTAGACACCTGTCCTTGGCATCACTAACAAGGGGGAACTGTGCCAGAAAATGGATGAACTTTCTCAGACAATGTAGGGATCGAACACTCTACCTCAAGGCTAGCAAGCCAGTGTCTTACCCACTTTAGGACTTAGCCACTGTGACCCCTACTGGCCACAGGGGCCCAGACCTAAAATATATCTTATTATATGGGACTTTTTTTTAAAAACAAATTAATTACCTACCTTCAAATAACTTGACCAAGTCTTCTCTTGCTTCTGGGGTGAACTCCATTTCAACATCTATACAATATAAAATGACTAATTAATGAGGTATATTATAAAACCATCAATGAAGTAGGCAGTGGCGGACCCAGGGAATCCTGTTATTTGGGGCCTGTGGGGGTTCTCCCCCTGGGGTTGAGGGGGGTCCCAGGGTGCCCCCGCCCCCGTTAAAATTTTGACAAATCTGGGTGTCAGTGGTGATTTGTGGCACATATCTGTCCAGACTCGAATTATAACATTCAATTTCCTTTAGCTACAACCTCACTACTAAACTGCATTATAATGAATGACATTTTGAAACATATGACAATAAACTGCGAAGGTAGGTAGGTCTACATCAATTTTTACAAAGAACATGCGAAAGATAGACAAACATAGTATAATACTAAAAGTACAATATGATATGTTCTTTACATTTTTTAGTTAATTATTAATCTTCATCAGTGAGATAAAAGCACAACATTGTTCTTTAATTTATTGACATTTTATTGATAGAAAAGATGTCGATTGGCGTAACTGTCGACTATAGCATTGTAGTCCAGCGGAATGTCATGATGAATCTTAAGAAGGATCAATCCATTGTATTGCTCCTCACCCATTGTCCACCTTAAATCCAACTTGACTAATTTCAGTGGGGAATGGCCTCCTTCAGACAGGCTACAAACAGCACAGTCTGTCGAGACAAGCTGACCTCATCATAGGCCAACTGGCTGGGCACCCAGCGGTGCCACTGCACATTGTATGGCCTCGCCTTATACCTAGGTATACACCTATATACAGTCAGTATACAGAGTCAAGAGTGATGAGCCGATCACGCAAATAGTTGTAGACGAAGTTTATCCTGCCATCCATATGATAAATTCAAAAGCCACAGGCCTCTCAAATAAACGAAAGTGATGACAAGCTGTAGACGTTTCATAGAAACAGAATAGTAGGGAATTTTTTATACTGTTATTTAGGCGGGCCCGGACCCCTAGTTGGGCCCCCACCTGGATCCGCCACTGGAAGTAGACCTATTACGTAGGTTTACAGATTTGCAAATTAAATTTTGAGTTATTTCCCTTTGGCTTTGATTTTATATGCAGGAATTATGAAGTCCACGCGGGAAAAGTCCAAAAGTGTGATATAATTCTACACTGTGGATTCACTTGTTAGACTAATTAATAAACATACACAATCAGAATTTAACTTTCTACTAGCTCTAGTTCGGCCGACGTTAGGCCAACTTTTCTTGCTCTTTCTTTTTTAGCCGCCAGGTCACGTAACAGGAAGCACCTGTTGCGCAATCTCCACACTTGGTACTGTAGGTGGCGCCAAATTCAATGAATGAATCAAAACAGTTCATCAAGACAGAAGTTGATAAAGGAAACGTTAGTTGACTGATTATGCTACTTCTCCATTTACATGTTACGTAATAAATTGACAAGAAACAGGTATTACTCGACGCCTTTTTTATCATCATTTTCTTGTTAGTTTTCAGCATCTTCTTCCGAACATCTAGATAAGGCTAACCAGTTAGCTGCCCATTTCATTGATCTTGCACTGTCACGTGACTGCAGGCTGTGTGCTGTGGAAGGATAACGTTGTCGTTGCCAATATTATTTCAATGTTTACTGCACCAACTTCATATTATGTAAGCAGTTCAAATAAGCTTCGTCGTAGATCCCATGTATATAAGGTATATGTAAAAACAAATTCTCAAAAGAACAACTTTTATAAAGCGCTTTGGACAGTAGCGGATTATCATTGAATTCATTGAGGCGGATGAGGCTGCAGCCTCAGGCCCAAAGATTTTGTAAAAAATAAAAAATTTGGACTTATGTGATACGATTAAAAACCCATAGACAATGAATGTTAGGGGCAGGATTTAGGCCCAACGGGAATCAACAAAGGCCCTGACCCGAAATTAATTGGGCCCACGCCATTTTAAATAGGCCCAATAGGCCCTCCAGCAACTGCCGCCTCAGGCCTTGGTGGAGCTTAATCCGCTACTGGCTTTGGATCACTAAATTGTTGCGTGTAACTAATTATAACTGTATTAATCTTTGCCTGGCAAGTGGAAACCAATATTTTTCATGATTTTGTGTGATTAATTTTAGGCCTAAACGGAAAAAGAAGATTGAGTGGAAATGCTCCCAGATAGACCGTGTGAAAAAATGGCTATGTCATGGTAATGTAGGATTTGAATTTGAAAATTAAAGAGAATTTGAAACACCTTAAATAAGTAAAATTAATGTAAATGTATGCAAAAAAAGATACTTGTTATTATGTTATGCAACCATATATTCTAGGACTGGTTTTAATCTTTATCTTCCAGTCGTGTCAGTGAAAATGCATGTGAAGGAACTACACAAGCCATGGAAGCCATGTTACCAGAGAAAGACCCTAAAGATTATCATCAGGTAAGTATACAGTATACGATGGAATGACAGTAAGTGGCATTAGCAAAAGTTCTTGGCGACAGGCCGGTGGAAGCAGGGGTGGGACTGCCTCACTCTCATGGCCCATACCAAACCGACCCACGTTTTAGTGACAAAACAGTTAGTGTATTAACGCTGGCTCACTAACCCGGAGGTCCCAGGTTCACTCCCAGTGTTTGCTAAGAAAGTTAGGATTTACCGATATGGTTTCCCTTTGTCAGTGGTGCAAGATGGAGGGCCTAGCAAGTTACAGAATCTAGTTGTGTGGATGGGTCCACTGCTAAAGACTCCTATCAGTAAATGCAAACAAATTATTGAAATAAAATTGAGCCATATTTTAGCTTGTTTGGATGGGACAAAAAAAATGAGATCCCATGTACACAATACTGGAATGCATGTAAAAGAACTCTTGGCAGTTAGATATCAAAATAAGAGTAAACTCCATATTATTGCTCCATATATCACACTGAAAGAAAATTTAAATTCAACATTTGCTTCTTTATTAGATGACAGATGGAATTAACTGTACCGAGAAACCTGTTTTAAATTTAGAGTTAACAGAGTTAGATGGTGATGTAGGATATTCTAGTCACGGAACACAAGATGACAGTTCTCAAAAATCAGCTGATCAAATTAACCAATGGCAGGATTTTAATCAAGATGAGTTAATGCACGGGGACAGTGATTTAGACGACCTGTTATATCATTTTAGTAAGTTAAGTTGGGTTTTTTTTGTAAATACAATGAGAACTGAAAAGAGGCATACTAGGGGATTTCTATTCTAATAGCAGCTCTTGAGTCTTATGTGAACTAACGCAAAAGGGAAACACTAGATACACAAATGGATATGGCACTGACTTTTACTAGTGCAAAAATATTTGAAACTGATGCTGTTTTACTCAAATCTCACATGCACAAGAAGATGAGTCAAGTTGTAACTGGGGTAACAGACAAGAGTAGTAAAAAGTATGAAAATGTTCTTAAGGTCATTGGTCAGTCCACACTTACTTGTACGCACAATTTTTGTTGAATCTTTGTTGATGACTGTTGGAGTTGAATTTGAAAGCAGTCCTTTTATTTTTTGTTCCTGTGTTATGACCCTTTAATTAATTAGAGTAAGTTTTCTTGTCCTTTTGGATAAACTTGTATGCTGTCTATGGTTTTCGTTTCTACAAGACTAAGCTGTTGTTCTTGAGTATGTTCACACTTTGCATGGCTATCTTTATTCTTCAAGAACTGCTATTAAAAATTTGGCATACCATTTTTTTGCTGGAAAATATATTTTTAAAAAAAAGTACCTATTTCCATTACTCAAAAACTGAAGTCCCCCCCACCCCCTATTAAATTGGAACCCTGTTACTGAACACAATGTGACTTGTCTAATTTATAGATAACTTTTTCAAGGAGAAATTTGACAGTGAGTTAGAGAATTTCCAGAACGCTATGAGCAGTATGTTAAGAGAACAACAGATTCATATTCGACAGATTGTTCATTCTACTAGTTGTTCAGATAGAGACGAGGTAAGTACAGTAATACAATAAAAGACAGGTCTTCTACCAGCAACTAATGTTTGCTGCAATAAAGGTCATAAGCCTGACGAACAGGCTGTTTGACATTGTGATGGTACATCCACCACTTACAGCCTCAATATGCAGAGAGAGAAGTTGGGTTTCAAGTCTTAATCCGCATTAATTGGGTCAGTTTGGGACCGATAGAAGTTTTTAGTAGTGGAGAGAAACGGGGGGTTCCAGAGAAAACTAACCCCTTTTATTAGCAGATAACACGAAGTCTTGTCTCATACAAACCTTGAATCAAAACCATGCCTCTTGATTCAGTGACAGGCCTTATGATCTAAAGCACACATGTGAAAACCCTGAGGGTGCATGACTTTGTTTTGGATTTTGAACCATCCAAATTTAGCTGTATAATTATGACAAATTGCTAATAATGCATGGATGAATTCCCTGTTTTCATATCTGTCAAATGCTGATCGTTAATCTATGTCAGCGTTTAGCTGAAATGCTAATCATGTTATGAAAAAGTATAATATGAAATAGTAAAGAACTGCTTTTAAGGATTAAAATGAACTTAAGTTATTGTTGTCTTTGAGTTTGAGGTTTACTGCAAAGTGTTTTTAGGCAATCTCAAGTCTGCTCATTTTATGCTCGCTCATCATCTTCAAATTTTTGTAAATTTCAGACCATGATTTCTTTAATTTCACAGTTTTAAATTTGAGTCTAATGATTTGCAAATTGTAACCCTTGGCTAACAAAGATAATCCATGTACTGCATTTGTTTATTTCGTGAATTCTGTAGAAATTTTCTATTTATGTTTCAGATTGTGTCAGATTCTCCACAACATCATATGGACACCTGTGATGTGGATATTGGAAGTACCACTAGTAAGATATGAAATATTTTCTCTGAAGTGGGGGGAAAATTTGCATATGGTTATCATTTTAAAAATGGTTGAAGATCAATCCAACATACATGAACTCGACCACCAAACAGCGAAAAGTAGAAACCCAAATTAATGTCAACCTCGGTACGCCCAGTGGTTTCATTCCATTCTACTCCACTAACCCCTGGGTTAATCTATAGGGGAGACATGTTTTCAAATTATCCTGCCTAATAATTGTGCTAATTTTATCGACCAATCCCATAAATAGTTAATTGAAAAGGAAGATGGCAAAGGAAAGTAACTCTAATCAACAAATTATATAATATTATATAAATCAAGACTGGACGTTTGTGTAGGTTTAAGACTTTTATCCCAGGGCACGTTTCACATGTTACCAATAAATAATAAATATTACACTATATGTATTTTACTGATTATGCTTAAACCCCAATGCATTGCAGATAATTCAGATCCAGAGAACGAAAATCATTTGGAAGTGTTTAAAGAGGAATCCAAAAGTGAGCTAATACAGGAACTGTTGTCTTTATCATGTGGCATAACAAGCATATTACATGATGCTAAATACAGACTTTGATAAATCCATGAATAATATCATTTTGTAAAAGGTACCGTATAGTTCTTATTTCTATTATTTCACTTTTGTTCTTTTTCTTTTCTTTCTTTTTTTGATAAACAAATGCAAATTCATTTTAAATTTTTCATAACTTGCAATTTCCCAGTAATATTTAAATTTTTGCGGCCGAGTCTGTGCAGATATGTATTCAAACTAATTATTTAACATTTCATTAAGAAAATAACATCAAAATATCAGTAGTATATAATCTCCCAGCTTGGATTCAATCAAATTTTAAAAAGTCCCATGCAAACATTCTACCCAACATTTATAGGTGTTTACATATATACATATCTTAGTAAAAACTGAAAGTAGTTTAACTTTTTTTGTTCTAATATTCGCTGAAAGATTCAAGTGTCAAAATGTTGTAGTTTGCTTGGAATTCAAATTCCTATGACCAGCCACTTTGTTACAAAGATTTTAAAGACACGTTTTTTTATGGTGTCAAATGATAGAGAAATTGGGTTAAACGTCCCCTCAACACAAACTAGGCCATTTCAGGACTTAACACATGTTTCAACTTTATTCCAATAATTCACTTGTTATTTAGCAGTGAAAGGAAACCGGATGACCCAACAACTTGTCAATGTCAAATGATATTAGTGATTAAGAGCATTTTAGCATAACTGTCAATTTGTAGGTAACCTTGATTGCTGAACAGACTACAGATTGGCCTAAGTTTGTGTCTAATTTATTAACAACCTACTTGTGCGATTTGAAGTCCCTAATAGTAACGAACAAAAGCAATCTGAACAGTTTAGTTATATATCAGGTGCCAAATATTATAGCATTCATAAATGTAGTTATCTCCCTTCTGTCATAGAAGGTATTCTACTTTCAGTTTGATTTTTTCACACCTGCATTTGATGTGAACAAATATTGTAAAACTTTTTATGCAATGGAATTAAATATAATATTAGGTAATATTGGTGATCTTGTATATTTGAACTCTACAGAATTACCAAATTTTCGTATTGTAAACTGTCAGTGCGTTTTGAGTTTGTAACATTCACTGGAATGAAAGCTAGTTGTACTTCTCTAGGTAGCGTGTCTCTTAATGCACTTTTTATTAACTAAATTTCACATTTTTAAAATTTAAAGCTTTATACAGAGAACCTAATAGAGTTTTTAACTCAACTCTGTGGGATTTGTTAATGACGAATTTAGATTTAGAACAGATTTGTTAACTTCCTAGTTACATATACTTTAATATGGTAATTCCAACAAAATAACACAATCTCTTCCAACAACATAAAACGATCTCTGTCATAATTTATCATTCAGATATAATTTGTAATGTTAACTATTTATAAATGAACATTAGCTTTTAAACCAAACCAAATCAAAATATGAAAAAGTTAATTGTGTGTGTGTACCCTGATATTTTTCCAAAATTACCTCCCCTTTGACCACAAAGTTCATAGCCAAAGGATGTCAGGTCCCCGTTTCTCAAAATCTTAACTAGAGATAAAATCCAAACTTAAGTAGATACTTCAATTTGGATTGGCTAAGCACTAAAATCAATCTAATATTATCCAATCAAATAACAAAAATTTGAATTTTATCTCAGTTAAAATTAAGTGAAACAGGCCCCAGGTTTATAGTTTGCTGTTAGTTATCTGATAAAATTATATCCATTTTTTTATCCAAGTAAATTATTCAATTGTCAACTTATGACATCACAAGGTAGTTCATGTCACTTTTCTGTCTACAAATTGTTGTTATTTAATAACTTGAGTATGGCTGCATGAACCTACCATGAAGACATCTTGACACCTTGGCAAAGAGTAAGCAAACCTTGCATGCCTTATGCACAACACTACATAATGGCAATCCCTGTGTAAATTTTAAAAAAAATGTTTATCTTCTTATCACATAAAATTATTTTTTTATTCATGTATTGTGTTTAACACTCCCATTTAACAAAACGCTTTTAAAAAGAAATGTCACTGTGCCTTACCTAATATAACTGTTATATAAGCCAGTATGTTAGATAGGTGCATTTTTAGCCCAGAAATTTTCACCATTTATATATGCTATATGCATTGCCTACATTTCTTTCAATTTTTATCCACGTTTAGACTAATGGTCCCATTTAAACTGAAATGAAATAGGGTTGAACACACAACTTTTCTGCAACTACCAGTGTAGTGTAGTATGGGGTATATTTTACCTACTATTATATTATATTGAATTGAGACTGTAAGGGGTTCTTTTACATGCACTCCCTAGATTGCTTGTTCTATCCAAATGACTAAAGTGCTATTCATTTACAGTCCCTCTGACTCTGTCATGCACGGCTGACATGCCAGGATCAAACTTGGAACGGCCATACTTGGTGAACCACTGTGGCTCCCCTAACTCCACACCTAATTCCACTAATGTGGCCTTTTAGGCAAGAAGTTAATATTTCAATTTTAGGCCAAATTTAGAATATTATCATTTAAGGGAAATCTTAACTGTGTGAGCTCTTCAAGTGAGACATAGTATCAGGTGTTCAGAGAAGAGATGGCAGCTGTTTGTTCCTTGTATTTGCTCTAATTAGCCAGTAGAGTTGTGAAATATGTCAATAATATGACGAAACTACATTAATTTAATTAACCACCGACTTATCTGCAAAACCAGTTTTTTTTTGTTAAACAATATTTTATTCAAGTTTTCTGAATGGGATTGGGGAACAGGCTTAGCCTTTGTAAACCCACCCTCCCTGCTAAACCAGTTGCATAGATGTGGGTGGTAGGAAGGACAACATTTGGAGGGGGGGGGGCTTTTTGAACTACTAGTACTGCTGCAATGAAAGGTTATTTTCTGCTAGGGCATTACAATGATATACATAGTACCATACAAATAAATCACAAATACAAGCAAAATCTATCACATCTTAATAAAATCTGCGTATTCATAATTCACTGGAAATCATTATAAAGTGTATTAAATTACACTATTTATCCTGTGTTCAACAAAAAAGCAAAAGTAAAACTGTGTCTGATCTTATCTATTACATCAGAAATCATAAATTTTAAACTGGTTTTGGTAAATGTATCACGGCAACATGCTAGTATTGATGACCGAATGTATTTAAAAATTCATCAAGCATTTTTTATGTTTAATTCCAAAAACAAACGAATTATTGATATCTTGAAAATTTCTTGATTTTTTAAATATATACATGTATCTGGTATTGTGAAAGTTCTATTGGGAAATCAGTTTAAAGCAACCCGAGAGAACACAAAGTTTAGTAGTGAGAATAAAAATTGTATATTTCTTAGTAGAAGTAGTTTTGTATTTTGTAACAGTTTCATGTCAAGACAAACTTGCATGGTGACTGCGGGGTCAGTCTAGTTTCATTTTATTGAACACAATTTATAACATCACAATTTTGACTACATCAAACTGGTTAAAACCACTGATAAATATGCCTATAAATATCCATTTTATGAAACAATGTTAAACTGTTCAAAATCAAACACTGGATTGTGTACAACTGCACATCACTACTTGAAACTGGTTCAAACTAAATTAATACTTTATACTGATTTTATGTTTACTTGATCCTACTGTTTTGGGGTTGGGAATTGATATATTCTGAAAATTTCTATATTAAATAGTCTACCGATGTAATGGAAATTTTTAATATATCATTATTTGTCATTTAGAAAAAATATTAAATACAATAATATATACAGAAATTTCTGAATACTAACCCTAATCCTGTTATATCTGTACATATATATAATGTAAATGAGATCCGTGAGACAGTGCTAATCTATAAACTTTTATATATAGGTCTATATATTATATTACCGGTAAGTGATTAGTATTATTATTATATTCACTGTTCTGCAATCCTCTTCATATTTGGAGGATCAATAAAGATATATAAATCAATACAAACACTATTTGAAATAGAATAAATCAGAAAATTTCCGAATTTATAATTACCTAGCTATTTTTGTTACTATTTTCATGAACCTTATACATTGTCATTATAAGGTCCATGCTATGTTATAGTTTTTAAGTGGGGTTGCCTGTCCATCCTCGTGGGTTTTCTCCGGGTCCGCCCGTAAAGACCCCTACCCGCAAGCGAATTATTAAAATAAAAATTCAACCGTATGTTAGTCCCGAAATGACCTAGTTTATGTCGAGTGGACATTAAACCCTATTTCTCTCTATATTGTTGTTACATTAAATTTACTTTAAATGTTTCATTGATTTTTAAAATTAATTTTAAAAAAGGTTTTCATAATGTTATCATCCAACTGATTGATTGCAGTCGTCTCGCTCAATTCGCCAGGAATCGGATGTCAAACGCGTCAATTTTGTGAACAGTATTGTATGGACTAGAATGGAACATGCCAGCCTTGCACAAATATACTAATGTTCTAGTAGACTGATGTTCAAGTCTATAAAATCACGTGGTTTTGTTATTACGGAAGTTTACCGTATGTTGCGCACTGGTATTTCGCGCATTTGCGCACGATAACGGGCACATGTATATGCAAATCACCCGTGACAACAAATACGTCATCAGGTGCTCCCCATAATGTTAGTGCAGCCTTGCAAGCAATGGCCGTGTGGTTAGCTTGCTCGATTCACTATTGGAGTATTGATGTTTTCTCTATACGGATTGTCAGTGTCTGTTGACAGTTCATAAAATGATTAAAGTGGATTATATACTTGTGAAACAAATATCTAGTTAACGTGTTCATACTGTTTTATCGAGGCCAGTCTTCATTTTTTTCTTATGAACGTGCGTGAACCATTTGCAAATCTCAAGATGGACGTAGCCGATAACATAGATCCAAATTTTGAGCCACAAATTAGGGCACGTTCTAACACATGGCCTCTGAGGCCAAATCGTGAAATACTAGACGCACAAAACAGCCCTGTTTCAGAGGAATCTGGGGATTTATCAGTGAAAGAAACGAAAGATCCTCTTGGTTTAAATACCAAAAAAAGTGGGTCTAGAAGAAATGCTTGGGGAAATTTATCTTATGCCGATCTTATCACTAAGGCAATCCAAAGTACACCCGAAAAGCGACTGACATTATCACAAGTTTACGATTGGATGGTTCAAAATGTGCCATATTTTAAGGATAAGGGAGATAGTACGAGCTCCGCAGGGTGGAAGGTAGGTATCCCTTTTTTTCGGACAGGGGTCTTATTCCTTTTATCTGGCGCACGGCAGTTATAACGGTAAATGGGTTACAGAATGAGGTCACGCACATTCTAGTATAACATTGGGGTATTTCGGGTCAAATCAAATAATAGCAGATGTAGAGGATAATTAATCTACGCAATAGTCAATATTAATAACGATTATATTCTTGAGACAGGGGATGATGTAATAGTAGACGTACGAATAGCTACTAATGAACTAAATGCTGATAATGTGACAGCTTATTGGATTTCCAATATCGCATAGTTAAGGGTTGAAAAAAAAACGCCCACAGAAAATGAATAGTAATGAACGCCTTATGATTAACTTCTGGCGGGTGCTTGCCGTAATAACCCAACACCTAATCACGTTAATCCCCAGTTACGGACTTTTATAGTCAATTGGATAATGATGACGGCTTCCGTAAATTTTTATAGTTTTTCGCCCGCCGTTTCTTTCTTTGTTTGTAAACATTAATCACGTGACGTAATTGGCAACATAGTTCACCAATGTTTGGATAACGTAACTTTGTGTAATGCCCCAGGCGTTATAGCATAACGCTTAACAATATTGCACACTGCGGTTACGCAGTCGGTAGGTCAGTTTCGGGACACGCACTTCCTCAGCTGGCTGGGTTATGAAGTAATGAGTAACAGGCGGATTTTATTATCCTGGATGTGATGTTAATCTTTGTAAATGAAATACCTTTAATTTATTTTAACACCTGTCCATTATCTGGGATTTGAAATACACAGATTTATCCTAATAAAATATAGCCATATTATATTAATATTCAGATTTTCATCTTGATTACTGAATATCACTATACTACTAGACCATTTAATTTATGTGTCATTTAGGTGATCAACATATTGCTAAATATGTCTCGCATTATTTATGTCATTACCTACATGTATTTTCCCAGAAAAGATATATCAGTTTGGTAAAGCCATTTTCATGATTTATAAAATACTGGTATAGTTTTCTTCTTGATTTAGTTGGTAAAACAAACATCAAATGAGATAATAGATAAGCTTACTACACATGGCATTATCAAAATTAACAGGAACCTTAATCATATTGTACAACTTATGCAATAACCGCAAATAATCATTGCTTATCAGTAATAGTGATGTGTATCTTGCATGAAGCAGGGTATGCTTTAATGCACTTGATGTCATTTCTGATGTATTTATTTTAAATTGTAATAAAATTCTAAAAGATATAAGGCTAGACTT
This sequence comes from Patella pellucida, assembly GCA_917208275.1. Lineage (NCBI taxonomy): Eukaryota > Metazoa > Mollusca > Gastropoda > Patellidae > Patella > Patella pellucida. The sequence continues at coordinate 63,959,366 of OU795036.1, read as the reverse complement.
GGAACAGCAAGCCTGGAAATAAGGCACCTGTCATAGACATTGTCAATCACAATCCCTCTGGTTATCGGACACAGATTCATCTTTTATCATTCTTTGTAATTACATATTAAATACATGACTGATGCAATTTTCAAAATGTCATACAATAGTTCATATAAGTTCCTGACTTCAAACCTTGCAGGTTAATTTTATTAATTTCAAATATTTCCTATGGTTCAGATAAAATAACAGAGGGAATAATTGAAAGGGACATCAATGTGTCTGAGATATAGATATTTAAAAAAAAAAAAATCTTCTTAAAAATTGTTCACACGTGACATTTACATGCATGTCAATTTTTCACAATTGATAGATGTGTATTAAATTATATAAGGCCCAACCAATTTAATAGATATGTGGGGAGCAACATGGATTTAAAAACCAAGGAAGTCCCCTGTTCTTGTCAAAAACTTGTTACCTCTAAAATATTGTTCTATCAATAAATGGCTACTAATTACAAAAATTAATTTGGTTTAATGTTTTAATTAACCGTAATCTTTTGTAGTACTAGTACATGTAATACGTAATAAACAATTTACTAAAAATAGATCAATAGTAATCTGAGATAAAAACCTACATTTTACACAGGTGGTTGTAATGTTAAAGTTTAATTTCTGTTGATTTTTGTCCTAATGTTTTAAGAACACCAGAATCGCTCTGTGTAGGCTGGTACTTGATTGATGTTTAAACTCTTCTCTCCTGATTTTAATCCCAGACTTAAATTATATAAGCTTATTTACACATACATTAGGCAAGAGCTAAATCTGCCTATTGCAGGTCTTTCTTTAGGTCAGAAATAATGTACTATTAACAAGACATTCATTAACATGAAAACACGATAATCAACTCATTTGTCTGATTATCATTGGATTTGAATTTGATCTGCTGTTCCAACTCCTGTTGATGATTAAATGAAAAAATGGATATTCAAGACTTTGTTGATTATCATGACAGCGGTAACAATGACAATTAAGGCTACAGTGATTACTGATTTTAAGGTAACGACTTCTGGACTAAGAGTGAAGCAATTTTACTGAAATATTCAGCTCTTGATATAACTTTCCATAATGTATCTTCAAAGGGGAAATTTTTAAAGCTTAAATGTACACTGCGAAGGCTGGAGGGGTGGGGGGGGGTAGATGTGTAGATGGTCTAACTAATGCACTCTGGACTGCCTGGAAATAACTTTTTAGTACCTGACAAAATGACAGGCTCAAGTGCACTAGCACCAGACTATATTTATTATCTCATAATTTAGATATTTGTATGTTTATAACTTCTTGAGTTACATATACCATCTTCATTAGCCCAGTCTGAGCAGAATAGTAGGATGTTAAACCCAATTTTCATTTCATATTCTTGAGTTATGGGCCATGTTTCTCTTTATTGAACCCAATGAACACTTTAATGACAAACGTTATCATCTGATTTGAATGAAACTTATGTGCATCTAACTTAGTAAAATGAAGACCCTTTTGATTTTCATCAATGTTTGTTCATAACGCCTAGAAGTATGGACCTTGTTTCACTTTGTTGAACCATATCGACAAGAGTTATCATTCAATCTATGGAATGGATTGCAACGATTGATTATAGACTGATCATGTGAATAAATCTGTAGACAAAATTCGAAGCCAGACTAAAGAACTACAATAGACGGATTTAAGCTCCATTATATAAATGCTTTTTAAAAAACTATTTTGATTGCCAACTACATGTAATTTAAGAATAGGGGTTTTCAAATGTTTATTTGAGAACATGTGGGAGTTTTAGATGTAGTGTAGTAAGCTGCATGTGGCCATAATATACATTGTACATATGTCTGCATGTATATGTTTTTACACTACAGGACAACAATACTGCAACAATATAGACTTCAAATTCAGATCTTAATACTAGTTATAGTATATCATACATATTATACTAATTACTACATGTATAGGTACATACATGTATGTCTAACTATTAGTCCCAGTCCACAGTACATACTTAAACTAATAAGAGTAGAAGAGAGATTTGAAAATCTAAGATCTAACCAATTTGTTGAAGTGTGGAATTGGCATGCACTTTAAAAAAAACAAAGCATTTTGTGAAACTCCACTTTCCAGGCCAAATTTCTCTCATTGTGTATCCATCACAATTACTTCGGATTTAACACAAAAGTAGGATGTTAAACCCCATATGATGTTATTTCCGTTTGTAAAGCAACTTGTGAAGTCTAATGTGTAAGTACATATTACATGTATATAGTTATATAGTAAGTACTTCAACTCCAGTAAAGATTCTTGCCAATGGTTGGAAAATGAGGTTTGATACACACTTGTAAGAAATCATTTGGTTAAAATTAGATCGCCAATCATTGTTTTATATGTTTCGCTTGAAAGTTGAATAGAGCTATAAAAAAAAATCACTCTTTTTTAAAGAGCTTCCAGTTTAAACAATGTGAGTGACTTTGTAAGGAAGGTTACATACCAGTATACATGTACATTCTTAATAAGGAGAGTGATTCCTTTCATTCAGCAGGAAGCGAATATGTACATGCATTTAGACTAGTACAATATTTAAAGTCTAAAAAGCCAAGATTTTATTTAAAGTGCATGTAGTTGCACAGTTACACAGTGACTTCTGACCAATTTTGATATGCTCACATTGAAATGTGGGTGTACATGTATATTGCCATTTGGTGTCTACAATTGGTTGTGGAGGCTCTGGAGGTTAAATTTAATATCTGATTGACATTAAATTTATACACATGAGACAAATGTCAATGATTTCCGATACTGCCAGATTATTGTCCTTGAACACTTTAGAAATGTTGTGGACATGCTAGAAGCTAAAGTTACATGTAATATAAATTATACACAGAATTTAAGGTCATGAGACAGACAATCAAAACAAATTCTAATGATTTCTCATAATACCTAATGGGTTGTTGTAAATGTATGTTGTAAATGTGCTCATTACTGACAAAATGAAAAATGTATGACTACCCTTGTTGACTGCCTGGACAACTTAACTGCTTTTGGCGTATGTTTTGTTTCCTGGCAACCTGTCTTCAATGACATAAAATACGGAAAGCAATTTTTAACTGATTAAAAAAAGTAACTTAATCCAGATTCAGGCAGTTTGATGGTGCTTGAGGTTGATAAGAGTCCTTAAAAAAAAAACAGTGATTGTGTAACACAAATCAATTGATAAATGGATTATAAAGCATATTATACAGCACATTCTACTTTTATTGCACTCTTAAACACCCTAAAGCTACGGGTACATAATTTTATATTTTCAAGCAGTTATTATTATACAGTAAATTGTAGGGAACCGGATATTGTATAGAAGAGCTGTGAAAATAATTGGGACTTTGGGAGCATTGTAAATCTGTCTGACAATTTGTTCTTGGTCTCAAACTGACCTAAGATAAACAGAATATTCACTGTGTGTAATTAAAATTAATTTTATGTCTGTACCGGTATCCTAGTGTTTAATTCAATAAGCTTCTCAATCCCTTTCAATTTTTGAATAAATATTGTTTAAAAAAAATAATATGTAATGTCCAATTGCTTTTACATTATAGCTTTCATAAAAAGCAAAAAACAAATTGTACTCAATAGTGATGGGGCGATATGACACCTAAAGGTTTTACCGATATCAGATATTGACAGCCAAACATATCCGCCGATACAGATAATTACCGATAGTGGTGGATATTAAAGTATTATGCATTGAAATACATCAAATGGCACGGTAATCTATGTAGATATATGTCATAGTCGGTATATTATCTCAAGAATCAAACACTAACGCGCTGTTTTTTTTAAGTAATAAATTGGGTCATGCATGCTTTCAAGTCTACGCAATCACACTCACTATCTTTTACAAACTTAATTATTTGCTGTATAATAAAGTCAAGATAATTATATTTAAGTGTTGATTACGATATAATTCTCTGACTGTATTCCCCAATTCTATGATGTTGATGATCATGAAAATTTAGCTTATTCCCTATTCCAATCAAAGTTTTATCGGGTAGAATTGTTGCGCATTAAATGTCTGTCGGCACATGCGCAGAAATGGTATTCTAAAAATAATTCTTACTTAATAACGGAGACCAGTAAGGATTTTCTACTGTTTATTCTTTCCTTTTATTACGGTCCCCATGAGAGTCGTGTATTACCCGTTAGTCTAAATAGAAAAGCATGCGGCAACTAAACCAGTAAGGATTTTGTTCAGTTTATTCTTTCCCCTATATGGCCTGATGTTACCTGCACATCTAATAATAGCAAAGCGCGTGGTTATTTTAATTTAGATGTACCGCGGGTCAAGCAAAATTATAAATTGTTCACAACTCAGATAATATCTTAAAGGTATTTACCGAGTCGTTTCGAACAGATATCGGCAACTTCAATATCTGCAAAATTCGCACATATTGATCGATGTACTGATTTCTTTCAATAGGCCACTTATCGGCCAATTACCGATATTAAAACCAATTATCGACCCATCACTAGTTTACGAGCACATTTTCAGAGGGGTGTCTGTGAGACAGGGAAAATAATCCTTGACAGTTGGTAGTTGATGAAGAGTACATGTAGGTCACTACTAGGTGGTATAGACACTTTAAACCAAATTCTACTCACTAGTTTGTTCTTATATTATGACTACATGTAGGTGTTCACTGTTGAGATCAATATATATTTCAAGAACACATAAAAAAGAATTGTTTCACTTCAAGGCCATTGACTCTGGCAAAGTGCCCGTAAATTAAAGAGTGTAGGTGTATGTTTTTCAATTTCAATATTTACATCAATCTTGGTCTGTATACAATCATGTCCATGAGGGTAATGCATACATGTTAACTGTTTAAACCTGACTACCATTAGTTGTGTATTATTTGTGCTGAGCAGTAATCATTACGGTATAGTTATAAGTAAGAGAGATAAATGGGGATTAACGCCCACTAGACACAAACATGATACTGTAGGGATTAACACGTCATATTGTATAGTTATTATTCCATTTCAATATTTCACTTGCATGTAGGGGTATTTACATGTACATTGTACTTGTGGGAAGAAACCAGAATACCCAGAGAAATCAACAGTGCTATGTGAACACAAATTCTGTGTATACCAGTGGGAAGAAACAGGAAAAAGCCAAAATGTTAGGCAGGCAGTGCTACTCATTGTAATGGACAAGCTTGGGATCGAATTCAAGCCACTTGACTCAATGGCAGATCTTATGATTTAAACACACACATTACCCCCCTCCCCCCAAATCTGAAGTAAAGGATATGAAATTAATAAGTAATAAAATATTTTAAGTCATGAATTATATTAAAAATACATGCATTTTGTTATGGTCAAAATATAGACTTCAATTACTTTTTATTTCAAATATCAGTATTTACAACATTTTTTATTGAAATACAATATTAATTTTTTACTAGCTAGGATGAGCCTTGAAAACTTTTACTAGAATGGTAACAATTATATTGCTGAAAATGAGAGAGTAATGATAATGATTACATGTAATTAATTTCGGGAGGGGGAGGGGGTGCAAATGGTCTAGCATATCTGCTTTAGATCATAAGCTCTTGTCATTGAGTAAATTAACGTAGTTTTGATATCCAGCATGTACATGTATGTGACCAGGAGCAGGGTTGTTTTCTTCAGGCCCTTTCGTCCCCCCTACTACTAAATAACCTATTTATTGGCATAACCCCATTTTTCCCTCTCTCCAATCCTTTCTTTTGGAAAATAATACATTGAACATGTAGGTCTGTTTTAATTGTGGTTGAATGTTCAAACTTCATGCAGCTGAAATCCCTTAAACTTATATACATGTACAATAAGTATGGTTTAATGGTTAAGAGAGAGACATTAAGTAATATATTGAGGCGTTAGCCAAATGTTTCAATATATTACGCGATGTCTTAATAAGCTTGAGACCATTAAACAATTTAAAATACAGACACTATCCCTCATGTGCTTTTCAATGAAATACGTCACAGGAGTCCAGTATTTCATCTAGTATACATTTTAGATAATGTACTATTGGCAAGTTGCCTGTGAATTATTGGAAAAAAAATGGTATGCCAACATCGAAGGATGACATCACATCTGTATTTTAAATATTAAAACATTGAATAAAGACACAACGACATTCACCAGAGGGATTGTACCGGACAAACCCTGAATTTGTGCCTGACAATTGTCTCTGATGTGTGCCTTATTTCAGGCTTGAATGTATTACAAGAAACAGAAAAGATTTTAATTAGGAGACTTTTCTACTTCTTTACATTATTGTATACCAGTCAAGTTTTATGATGTATACTTATACATGTACTCTTATACAATATATTCTTCAGAATTTCTCCTATTAATCATCCACAAGACAACAATTAGCTACTGAACGGGTGAACCAATTACCTTTGATCCTTCACTAATTTATTATAACTCTGTAATTGATATGTACTATGTACTCAGAGATGTAGATACATACATGTACTACTTTCAAGCTGGAGATACATGTAGGGAGAAAAACTCAAAATATCTGCTACATCATATATGCTACATGTAGTTTTTAAAAAGCCTTTGACTGTTATTTTCATGATTTTGAAACCTGACTGGCAAATTGAAATATTGTATTGAATCTTTAAAAGGAATATAAGTCAAATTGCAATCAATATTAACAAAAATATGTGCCACTTTATTACATGTAGAAGTAATTGGTAAATTTTTGATGGGGCTGTAATTCCAAGCCTGTAATATTTATTTATATTTTTTATTTTTTCTTAATTAAAAAATGTTAAATAATTGATTTAAAGGAGCTCAATCGCTAACATTTGGGACTTAAAAAAAAACCCTAATGGGTCGCAATGCATATAATAATATAATCTGATTGTATATTAACTGTTTTACATTAAAATGTTTCCGTTTTGACTCTAATTTCAAATCAGCTATGCCCATCGAAATACGGCATGAGTCTTAATCAAAGAGGAAATTATAGTGTCTGGTTATTCCAGTCTATTACGCATGCCCACCAGATAAGATATGGCCTCAGCGTTTGACAGGAGTTGTTGAATATGTCTAGCCTCGTTCTGTCTGGTCACTTGTTACAAGTGACGCTGAAACGCACTATGGTACACGATTCGTGTACCAATGGAAAAATGTTTATTTTGTTTTAAATATTGGATATCTGAGGCCTACCGTTTACAGGTAAGATCACAACATCAATGTTGATTTAAATTGACCAATAATTCGTGTTTTCGATGTCGAAGATTTTGGAGGATTTTGAGTTATGGACTTAGGTCCTTTAAGTCCAATTTAGAATAGTCAGAGAAAAATTACATCTACCGGTAGATACTGTGTTGAAACTAAAAGGCGAAAGATGATATAATCCTTTATGTGAGTTTTTCTGCGGTCTTCTGGGTTGATCCCACTGATAATAACCCATAAACAGAAGAAAATCATTGCAATGCAGTATATGGTAGATCAACAATGACATAGTTTGAGTTGAGGCATTCTTTGTTAAAGGATACATTATGTACTTTAAGATTTGTCTGCCTTTACAAGAAAGCCGGTGACTATTAAAATGTTTCTGTTCGTCCATCACACTTTTTGGGACACAATAACTCATAATTGAGCTTGAATGTTCAAACTTGGTGTACATGAACATGTAGGTGTTTATTAGGTGAATGCCTTGAGGGAGTTCGAAGAGATAAGCATTTTCTGTTTTGGCTAAGCAGTTAGCTGAGAGTGATGGACCTTGGTGTATGGTGTATAGTTTCATTACATCAATACCTTGACTAAGTTTGATAATGAGCTTTTACAGCTCGGGGTAAGCAAAGCGATAAGGAATTTGATTGGTCAAGACTTCAGAGCTACATGCAGATAACCTTGGTTCTAATTGAGGGAGATCAAGGCAAAGTTTCATCATGAGAATTTTCTGCTTAAGCGATAAGCAATTTGATTGATCAAGACTTAAGCTTTTAATTGAGGTAGAATGTTAAAACTTTGTCTACATGTTCATTAGGTGAATGTCATGATGAGTATGATGATTAACATTTTACGCTAAAGTTAAGAAAAGCTAAGAAATTTCATTGGTCAATAATGTGGGACAAGATTACTCTGATTTTAACTTGTGGAGAGTGATGAAACTTTGTAGTTTCACTGCTAGGTATGTCAAAACCTCAACAGAGTTTTATCGGGAACATTTTCTGCTTAGACTAAGGTCAGCTTAATATTTGTAATCTATTTATTATTTATTTTGGCATTGCGGCAGGGGACAAAGCCTCAATGTAGCCTTGCTGATGTTTTAAAGGTACATGTATGTCTTTGTGTTCAGTAACAAGTGAGAGAAATGGGGTTTAACATACATTGACACAACCAGCTCTTTTTAGGACTAACACATGGTACAATTTTATTTCAATAATATGCTTACATGTACACTGTAGGTAGGGGCACTTGGTAGCTGGGAGAAACCAGAGAAACACCACAAGGTTAAGTAGGCGACGCTAGTCCTTGTTACATGTACATGTACGTACCAGCTTAAGATTAAAACCCTGCCACTTGACTCAATGACAGATATATTGATCTGAAGTGCATACATTAGATCACTTGACTACCATTTCATCTAAACTTTTTCTTATGACAATAATAGGGGGGTTTCCATTTTGGCATTCAGTATAACATGTTTCACATAAAAATACCTGTAGTAAAAGGTTAAGGTAAAAATAGTTTGTGACATTTTCTGTGTTGATGTAAAAGTTTAACAAACGAAATTGTACTTGTTTCATCTTTCATTAAGCTTTCATGATTTGAAAGTAGGCATGACATTTCAATCAACAGTGAAAGAGTGCGGTTACACATATATCTGGATCATGTTTCTTTTGGGGGGGGGGGACAATACATGTATCTAATTATCTTGAATTAACCAATACTAAAATTATTATTCAACATTAAATGACGACAACAAAACTAAAATACATGTTGTAGATAATCTCCTAGGTTGGATTGATTCTCAGCTCTCTGGTTCCCTACTGTTTCTTCTGTGCATAGAATGCTCATTCTAATTTCTGTGGAAAGAACTGGATCACTAACCAGGAGGTTTGTGATTCAATTCCAGTATTTCCCAAGAAAATATCTCAAGATTTTAGAGGGCATTCTCACCTCGTCAGGCATTGCTTATTTAGCACCAGGTGTTTAGATGGGAATGAAAAAAAACAGGTCCTGTGTAGGCATTGTTGTTTATGTAGCAGAACCATAGGCAGTCAGAATTCAATGAATAATGGCAGTGCAAGCTGGTCGGATAGCCATGACGATAGAGAGGCGGCTTCTCACCAATGCAACGAGGGTTCAATCCCAGCTCAGGACAAGAAATTTATCGTTGTAAGTGAGAGGGATATTTGGTCTCCCGTCCGATCAGGCAGGTTTCCCCCGAGTTCTTCGGTTTCTTCCTGCAGTAATGATCGAATCATTCGCACGATCTGTGCCAAGGGCCAAATTAGAAAAAGGCCTCCGGCCTAATTTGCTACCCTTGTAAAATGATGCGATTATTATTATTATTATTATGTAGATGGACATAGCCTTCTGCAGTTAAAAATTCTCTCATACTATCATAGCACATCATCACAAGCAAATTTCAGCTCCTGAGAAAACGTTTCCCAAATTAATGAAAGAGTGTCATGCAGGTCTTTACGTCTTAAAAAACATGGGGAGCCAAAAAAAGCTCCCCTGAAATTTGGAAAAAATTATAATCGCTCTCCTGGAGTTAAGGAAAGATGATGACACATGTAATCATAATAATATGTAATGTTGTTGTTTTTTTTAAGAATAAAACACCTTATATTGCTATTATTTTTTTATTTTTTTATTATTTTTTTTTTGACTAGAATATAAAAAAAAAACTTTTCCAACTTTAGACTTTTGAAAGTTTTCAATGGCACACAATGTTTTGTTCCTTTTACCGTATGGCACTCCGGTTTCCTCCCACTGCCATACGCGCAAGCAAATTATTGAAATAAAAATTTAAAACCCTACGTTAGTCCCAAAATGACCTACATGTAGTTTGTGTCGAGTGGACGTTAAACCCAATTTCTCCCTCTCTGATGTTGGTCAATTTCTAACATTTATTGTGGAAATAAAATACGCAGCAGGGGTGAGCGATTACTAAGGACCAAAGAGAGCAATTAAAAAAATGCACCTGGATTGGGATTTACTTGAGTCATGGACAGCGACAGCGCGCCTCAAACGTGACCCTTATAGTTATAGCTGGTGCTCTTGCAACCCAAGTTTTGTACACATACATGTACACTTTGATTCTGTAAAACCAACCATTATTGTAGACCAATATACATATGTAAGTATGTATACAACTCTGTCTAAATGAAGTTATAGTTGGCAAGGCTCCAAGGTATGACTCTTAACTACCTATTTGGCCTAAATTCTTGATGCTAAATCTGGCAGCTAGCAATAGTTGATGTGGTTTGTGTTAATATCTAACTAAGTTAACTAAGTAGCCAAGTATAATGTTATTCATGAGTTTTCTATTGTTGTTTATTAATACATGGATAAAAGCCCGACTACTACTTTGATTTTGGTTTCTGATGTTAGTATGATGTTATTCATGTCATGAGTTATCTATTGTTTATTATTAAATAGAGAATCTCCTACAAGTGTTTTTTGGTATCAAAAAACACGAGTTGGAGATTTTATTTATCACCCAATCCTTTCTTACATGCACAAATAAATAAATATAATCCTTTGGTATAGATTTCACTTTTACTGAACCAAATTACATTACAGCGTAGTGATACATCATTTTTTGACAGCAGTTTAGCTATTGTATAGCCATGCTGACCCAGTTTTTTCCTTCAAGGTCAATTAAATAAAAGCAGTTTCTTTTTTTCTTTTTTTTTAAAGTCACTCTTTACTTAAACTAAGTGGTTTCTTTAAAATAAAAGAAAGTAATTCCTTTTTGATTGACCAATCAAATATATGTAAAGTGATATCACCACACTGTGTATATATCACATTTAACACACAAGCGATATCTACTGTCAAATGTATTATTGGGTGATAATACATGTTATCACCCAATAATACATTCTGCAGTAGATATAGCTGGTGTTATAAATTTCATTATCTACTGCATATCTTATTAGGAGATATTGCTTTACACAAATTTGATTCGTCAATCAAAAAGGAACTACTTCTTTTTAATTTCAAAGAACAGTTCATTTTTTATTCAAAGTAACTTCTTTCTTAAAAGGAACTAATTTTATTAAATTGACCTTGATGGAAACACCTGGCAATGTAATTGTAAAGGACTTTGCTAAGGTTGAATTACTGTCAAAAAATGATGTATTACTACGCCATAATAAATCGGGTTGAGTAAAAGTGAAATCTATAGCAAAGAATTCTATTTTTTTATTTCTGCAGGTAAGAAATGATTGGATGATAAATAAAATCTCCTACTCGTCTTTTTTATATCAAAATATATCAACACTCCTCGGTAAAGTAAAAAAAAAAAACAGGCAGAATATTTGTCACGTTTGTTAGTATAATATTATGAGTGTCTATGTTTATTTTTAATATTATCGGTTTATGATAAAAACTCATCCACTAAATTAATGGGTCATAATGGTCTCTGAATCTGATGTTAGTATTTTATGTTTCTGATGAGTTTTCTATTGTAATTGATATAGATAAAAGCCCCACTTTTATCACGCGCCGAGGGCTATTGAAATGGGGTTCGTCCGTCCGATTTTTTTTTCAGAGTATATCTCATAAACCTTTAAAGATATCTTTCTGAAACTTTGCACACACATCAACCTATTACAGTAGTTGTGCCTTTTGCTATCACGCGCCGAGGGATATTGAAATGTCGCTCGTCCGTCCGATTTTGTTTTCAGAGCATATCTCATAAACCTTCAAAGATATCTTTCTGAAACTTTGCACACACATCAACCTATTACAGTAGTTGTGCCTTTTGCTGTCACGCGCCGAGGGATATTGAAATGTGGTTCGTCTATCAGATTTTGTTTTCAGAGCATATCTCATAAACCTTTAAAGATATCTTTCTGAAACTTTGCACACACACATCAACCTATTACAGTAGTTGCGCCTTTTGCTATTTAGGAATTTCTTGGATTTAATTTTTTTGTGTTTCCATGGAAACAAATTTGACTTAGTTTTTGGTGTTTCCGGGTCATATCTCATAAATATTTCAAGATATGTTCTTGGCACTTATTTTGAATTTTTCCATGGAAACACATTTGACTGTTCAAATTACCTTTAAAATAATTTTACATTCATCAACCCATCTTTTTATTTTCTGAAATCCATCCTTCTGTTCTGATTTTGTTTCTGGAGCATATTTTATTATCTGTTTAAGAGATCTTTTTGAAACTTTGTACAAACATTAACCTATTATATATAGTATTTAATTTTCTGATTTATAAGTTTATTGTCTAACATACAGCAGCTGATTGAGGTAGGAATAGGTTGTTGTGCAAACCTTACAGGGATTAGCGACCCTGTCTTGGCGAACTACTATGATCAGAGTATGAAATTCTGTGAATAATATTCCATGTGTCAGAATCCAAATATATGATTTGTCTAAAGATTAAGACTCTGGCCACAACTGATGGTGCAACCCCGACATGCTCTGCTAAACAGGGCAAAACTTTTAGGACCAGTAACACAGTTTGAGAAATCTAATACATTTTTATATTGATTACCAATAGCATAAACAAGTTTTTTTCCTTATTTTTTCCAAACATGTGCAAGGGCGCGTAATGTTGATGACTTAGTCATCTTGTTTGTCATTTATCTTTGTTAGTATAATTTTACTCATCAGTAGTCTACTCTTGTTCATTACAACAATAATAACTCATGGCATTGATTTACATGTAAGGCACACTTCTATTGAATCATATATTTATCTCTGTTTGTCTCTAAATGGCCAAGGCAGGGTTTGAAGCTCATTCTAAATTCAATAAAACATATTTAATGGTCTAGATAGAATTTGAACCTCATTCCATAAAAAAATATTTAATGCAGTTTGTCTCTCAATGGCCTACATGTACATAATAGGATTTGAACTTTCATAAAACATATTGAATGTGCGACTTCTTAATGGCCTAGATCAGGCATGGCCACCCTTTTACATACCAATTTCAGTTCACACACATTCAGTTGGCCAAATTATCTTGTATCCCCCTCTCTCCTTTTTTGTAAAAAATATATATATCTTTATTAAACTGGCCCCAAACGGGTGTGCATTACTCTTGACATAGGATAACTCCATGGGGAAGCAGCGTAACCTTTGTGCAACATGTACTTAAATCATGCATGCGTCAACTCACTACAACACTGCATTACTTTTAGAGAAAGAAATATATATGATATATATATTTAAGCAGAAAAGTGTCACCCTTAGACATAAATAGTATTTTTATGTGACAATTCCTGAATAAAAGCCTATCTTTCCTAGTTTGAATCATTAAAAATATATTTATCTAAAAACAGATTAATGTAAAAGAAGATACATGTACATTGTAACACCTGCAAAAAAATAATGAGTAGGCGTACTGCACCATTTCTAATCATGCAATACACCATGGTTGGGCCTGATCCTGAGGTTGGCCGTCCGTAGCCTACATGTACTATGTAGATACATGTACATGTAGGAATTAATTCTAGAACTTGTTCAATTCCAAATCAAAATATTGATTACATCTAATATATTCATAAGCTTAGACTACAGCAGTGTATTAGAGGTCTTTCTCCTTGTTTCTTCACATGTAAGTCGCCTTCAATATCCCATCTGTATTATCTAGTTACATTGAACAGAAAACTATTATTGATGCTATTGATCCCAGCACATCCATTACTCTCTGCTCATCTCATCCTAAGATAAAAATCTTTTTAATTATAAATTTGTGGACCCGTTTAGAAGGCTGTGTCTGTTCTGTGTGATTGTCTTGTATGATTATAGATTTATTACCAGCCTAACTTGCTACATCTTTTATGTACATGTACATGGAATAGGGTTTGAATGGACAGAGAAATATGAAGTTTAATGTACACTTAACACAAACTAGGTCATTTTGTTTCAATAATTTGCATGAGAGCAGGGTTAGAAAGGTGACTTTACCTCATGACACAAGTGTTCGATTGAAACCATGTCTCAATGACATTATGTTATACATGTACTCTATTACTAATAAAGTAAAAGTCAACATATTCTTCTTTCATCATCTACTTTTGAACTGTTTTTATAGCAAGAAGAATGGCCAACTCTCTATAAAAATCTCCCATAATGTATCTTTAATTTCTACATACATGTACATGTAGTACATGTATCCCTGTGTTAAAATAGAAGCATTTTAAAACTAGCTTATTATAAACTAGACTATATGTTCTTGCAGACATATAAGGAAGTTTTATATGACGTACAATGACTATTTAAAGATGATATCTGTATGAGGGTTGGAAACTTATTGATTTAAATAACAGTGATGTAGAGAACACATGGCAATGGTACTCAGCTAGACGTTTGCATTTTAAGCCACTCATCCGGCTTAACCATCATTTGCATTTTTCTGAGAATGTCTAATTTTTAATGGCTTAATTCACACTTAAATCTGCTCAAATTGAAATAAAACAAATCTCTCAAAAAACAACCAGAGAGATTTAAGTCTATTTATAAGAGCTTGTCCTCTCTCTTGACTTTGTATTCATAGTTTCGATACAAAGGTGCTGAATCATGATGCATACATGTGACCTACTTTGTAGTCCATTACAAAGTGTACATGTATATTTTATTGTCACCTGATTTTGTTTAAGGCACACGCTAAATAACCAGGACAGCCAGGGTTGACCAAGAAAGTTCCCCAGTGTGGTTACCTATGTCAGTGTGCATGGCCGAGGGCCTAGAAAGGAACAACGGGATAGTTTTGGAGAGAAAAAACCTGAGGTCCAATTTACATGTTGGTGTGCAGTGTGCACGTAAAAGAATGCTGAAAATGCTATTATTTTATAGTACACTGTGTGGTGTATGCCGTCTTTCTTTGCCCAGGTGTTTAATAAAGTAGAACTTTATCCCCATTTTATTTTTACTGCCTAG
Organism: Patella pellucida; assembly: GCA_917208275.1. Taxonomy (NCBI): domain Eukaryota; kingdom Metazoa; phylum Mollusca; class Gastropoda; family Patellidae; genus Patella; species Patella pellucida. The sequence continues at coordinate 63,944,195 of OU795036.1, read as the reverse complement.
ATTTATTTCCTTAGAAAATAGTTTTATTAATAATTTCTATTCTTTATATTTTTCAGAATTCTATTCGTCACAACTTGTCACTACACAGTCGTTTTATGAGAATCCAGAATGAGGGTACAGGGAAAAGTTCATGGTGGGTTATCAACCCTGACGCAAAACCCGGTAAAACACCTAGACGTAGAGCTGGAAGTATGGAAACAAAAAGCTATGAAAAAAAACGAGGCCGTATTAAGAAAAAGGTTGAGGCTTTACGTGCCGCATTAGAAAACAGTAATAGTCCTACGTCTACTACTGAAGATTTCTTGGATCCTGCCTATCCGTTCTCATTAAGTGATTTTCGACCCCGTGCAAGTTCCAATGCCAGTAGTTGTGGGGGACGCTTGTCTCCAATTCAGGCTGGTCTTGAATCCGACCTCCACGATAACCAGGTTCCTCCAATGTCACCAATACCATGGGCCACGGAAATAGAAAATGGATTTGGATATAATTCTGGTGACGGATTTACTGATCAGTTAGTAGATTCTCTTGTAGATGGTATGAAACTTGGTGACACAGGAGGCCTAAATTTAGCAGATTCTATGGACATGAGTGATCAGTTTTTACCCAATAACTCTAATAGTGGCGACATAAATTTGCCTGATTTCAATCAAAATACTAATTTCAATAGCTCGAACTTTGATAACCAATTTAACACCTTACCAGCCCCACCTCCTTACCCAGATCGAACAAATGTTCTAACTAATCTGGATAGAAGTCCAGTAAGCAATGGTAACAGTTTCATGCAGAGAGCAACGCCACCTGTGTACAGAAGACAAGATTTGTTTCAAGAGAATGGCCTGAGTCCTAATGTTAATGGCCAGAGCCCATTGACTGTGACAACCCAACAATTAAACTCTCCTGTAAGATCTCCAGCACAAGGTAGTCCTCAAAGCTTCCCAAATCGCCTCAGTCCACTTCAGCCACTGCCCAACCAGAATTGTCAGGGTTCTCCTCAAGCAAGGCAGATCTCACCACAAGGACGTCAGTTGTCTCCCCAACACATCGGCGGCGTAGTGGGAAATGGTGGACCGAGCGCCCGTACATTGACCGCTCTACAGCAACATTTACAACAGTCTAACAACGACTCCATCCTAAGAGCTGCCTTGACGCAGGGTCCCGCGGGCTACCAGCAACCGACGACTTCCTCCAACAATACCCAGCAGTTTCAACAGTCGTTCACCAACACTGTGAATGCGTTCCCAAATATGAACGGGCAGGTTACTTCCATTAACGCTAACATGATGAACCATGGGGTTACCAGACATGGTCAACAGCAATTATTGTCAGATCAGGACCTCATGCAGGGGGATTACAACCAAGTTCCTCAGCAGCAGACAGGCAACACTGGCCAAGGCCAACCGGGCAATCCGAATGCGGGACTTGACATAGACATTGATTCACTTATCGCAGGATTAGATTATGATGTAGATTCTATAATAAAACAGGAACTGACGCTAGAAGGTAACTTAGACTTTAACTTTGATTCGGGTTCACAGCCAGGTGGGCGTGGAACGGTTCGATGATTATATAGGAAATTAGAAAATATAGAATTTTAATGTTTTCTTTTTTTTAAAAAAAGTGCATATTGTTATATTTGCATGCTTGTCCGATAATCGTGTTGAAAACATACTACTGCAGGTGATTGATTGTAAATAGGGCAGCAGCACGGGGTGATAGTATCCATGGAGACATTGTACCACACGATTGGGTAAAAAATATGGTACATTTTATACACATTGTTGAAATAATTCATTCATTGGAAGGGATTATAAAATCATTGTGTTAATAATAAACTGTTAGTACATGTACATTTAAAAAAACTTCTATAGTTGTTATACTACCCATTTCTTTCGTGAAGTGAATTCATTGTTTGTTATTGGAGAGGTTAGATACATTACATTAACTCTAGAGAAATACTGTTATATTTCATTATGTTTTAAATTAATTAGTTCATCAATAGTCTATCCTGGCGTTTATTGTGCGTGTTATATATATTATATATATATCATATACTATTTCTATACGTTGTTTAAAATAAACAGTGCTACAGTGCCAATGGTTTGCTGTATATAATACCAACGTCGGTGACATAATGACAAGATTGTTACGCGTGTCACCATTGTTCTGATATTCGTTACGTTTGAAACTTGTATTTTAAAAAAAAGGGTTCCAGAGTTATTGCAGGGAATATTGTTGATTTGAGTCGTCCATGAACAGATTTTTTATATTTCTGTTTTTAAAGTGGAGAAAATGGGGCTGCCATAAGAGAAATTATTGTGAATTGTTTTATCATGCTCCATGTTTACATGTGACAGCATGGGTGGTTACTGACGGCAGACCCTAACTGAGTGGGTTTTAAAAGTAATGAGACAGCTATGGAAAATTTAAGGAGTGGATATTGTTTGAAGTACTTGTACAGTGACTCTTGCCTTGTTAGTTTAGTGGATGTCACATTAGATATAATTGCTCTCCCTTACGTACAGTAGTAAATCATATGTATGTGTAAATACAGGTTATATGACCATAGTAGCTGTGGTTTATAAATGCATATCGCTAACAGTACGTTGGATGTGATGTGAGTAGTTACTGGTGGCGAACCCTATTGGCAAATCCTAAATATGTGTAAGAAACTTGTGTTAAAATTATCTAATGTGAGTCTCTCTTTTTTTGTACATACTATAGTATATTATAAGTACTAAAATACATCACCAACTAATAATATCTACCTTATTGAGCATAATGTTTTGTCGTACAATCTGTAAGCGCTCATGTACATCCGAACTCTATGTATCCAGCAAGAAACATCACTTTGAGGTCAGAAACACCCTAATCCCATAGTTATTGGAATAAAATAACTTTACAAAGTTAGAAACATCCTTATCCCATAGCTACATGTACATTAAAAGTCAGAAGCACCCAAACCTCATAACTATTGGAATAAAGTAAATGTGATTTTTAAGTCAGAAACATCCAAATTCCATACCTATTGGAAAAAAGAAAAAGTGGGAAGTCAAAATGTCATATCATTAATAAGGATTAAACATTAACAGGTGTCGTAAGCTATCGCCCCAAATAATTCTCAATTTGCCAGTCGGATGTCTTTTAGTGTATTTTAGTCAAAGCATATTAAATCAACAAAGCTTTTTATATTGAAACAGGAATTAGTGGTGTTTATTTTGTTTTAAGTTGTAACTCTGAAGAACAGTGTATTGCATTGAATATGAATTGAAAACTAAATTTATGAACTGGTCAATTTCAACTAAGTCCTACCCTCCATCCTGACTGGCAAATATGTCAAAAAAGAGGAGCCCTTCGTAATTGAGGGTTAATAATTGAAGACCGTCTGAAATCGTACAAAAGAGTGAAATCTGATATTTTGTTTATTGGTAAAGGGTTTGATGTGAGACAAAGAAGTCTTTGAATAGCTGACAAATATTGTCATTAAAAGCAAATTAGCAGGAATAGAACAATCTTACCATAAATAGTACCCTTAATAACTATTTTAATCCCTGGAAGATTATTACTGTACAATATTAAGATTAGTTTTTTTTATACATCCTCATTCTAGTTGGAGCCTGTTGCCAGAAATAAAGATTTTGTCCAAAGTGCACTAAAAGTAATCACCTTTTAGTTTAATAATTAACATTCTTTACAAACTCCATGAAGGAGATGATCCCAAGATTACATGTAATGTAATAGACTACTGAAATCAACTTGCTGCCCTTTAACACTGATTAACACTGTTTGGCTATTATTAAAAAGAGAGAAATTGGGTTAGGGGCCCACTTAACACAGACTAGGTCATTTTGGGGACTAAAATATGGTACAGTTTTATTTCAATTACTCAATTGCAGTATTGGTCCTTTTGTTAGTGACTCATAAGCAAGAGTTCATGTATACTTGCCCTTCAGTTGAATTCATATTTTTAATGTTATTTCAAAGATTTCTAATGAAAACTATTCAATTAGAGATTTGTGAATTTTTCTTCAGAGGATTTTAATTTGCATTTTTGGCAATAAGCTCGTTAGAGGATTCATTTAAAGTTATTAAATCATTCTGTTCATACCCGAAATCTATAAGTTTAAATTGTCATGATAAAGCCCCTTCCCCATTCTACAAATCATGATATTTAAGTTGTAATCATTTCGTCAAAGGGGTGTTTCCTAATCTGAAAAGCAACACTCACACACAACATACATGAAATTGGATTTGACCTTCTAGATTGATGTTTTTTGCTGGATATCATTCGACATGTGCTGATTCCAAACCCAGATTTTATAAGAAACATAATTTTATTCAATGAACACTCTAAAGTATGCCGTCTTTCCCTGTATCATGAATAAAACAATTGTTTGTTTATTCACACTGTTATAGAAAGTTGTTAATAGATTTATTTTTGGTGTGATTAAAATTAAAGCTGTTTTTATGTTTTGAATTTCTAGTAGATTGTAACATAAACTGTGTATCATCTTGTCGTTTTCCTTGGTCAACTACAACAATATGAACCTTCGGTGAACATGGAATCATGATTGTCATATTATTACTGGATGACGGAGACTACAATGGTAACAATCTCTTGTAGTGCAGTGCCAATCAAATAACAAGGTTTGGTCTCCACTCTTGGCAATCATGACCCTCATTGGAACAGTTGTTCTATGAATTAGCCTACCATCTGTAATAATAAAACAGTTTCTGAAAAAGGCAAGCAACTATTTTTCCATGTCTAGGTCAGACTTTGGCCGTAGGGCAAACTTAATTTCTCAGTTGTGATTGGTCGGTGAATTTCTCCACTAGGCACATGTCTGGTGTTAACCAGTCACAAATGAGACATTAATCGACAGTGCCAAACATTTTCTTACATAAACTGTGTATTTTAGATGTGGTACCGTAATCAAAAGGTTTGTGACCTTACTAATGGAATCTTGAGCCAGAAACTGTTTTTGCCATGTCTAGGTCAAATTTAGGGCTAAGTTAATTTCACATGGCCAAACGTTTTCTTGCATAAGCTGTTGTATAATATTTAGATATTAGGCTAATTCCAAATAACTGATTAAGAGGTGAATGGAACACCATATATACATAATGACATCTAAGGGCAGTAGTGGACTGTGGAAAATTGACAAGATAAAAAATGTGTAGTTAATGTAAATATTATAATGTTATTACTGTATTTCATGTAGCTGTACATATCGGCACAATATTCACCTGTTATAATATCTTCTCATGTTATTGATGTACAGATAGTGTAAATAATAATCATTCATGAAATAGACGCCTACTTACTGTATATTAAAGGGGAATGTTACACACCCCCAACTTTTATTTGAGACATTTATATCTTTCTCCAGATTTCAGAAAATTGAATCTATTGAAAAATGAAATTTACAGTGAAACTGATTTCAAGTAAACTCAGTGATGAATTGCATGTAGCAAGTACTCATGTGATTTTTAAAAGTAGATTTATGATAAGATAAGGTATATTTCAAGAACATAACTAAATTCAATATTTAGGATATTGAAAAGAGCTAAGAAACTTATAAAAGTGTATTTTTAATAAGATTACTGGACTTGAGTAACTTTTCCCTTTATATTACATAATATGTTTGTTTATTATGTTGATCTCTTTGTATCATACATATGTTCTCCATGACCAGTATATGAGTGTGTATGCGTGTGTGTAATTGTGTATGTGTAATGTATGTGCGAAGACGTATTGCCTGTGATATATATCTGTTTGGCTATCAGACATTTCTTTTCGTTATTTTTAGCAGTTTTTAGTTTCATTTTAAAAATAAGTTGTTAAATTTTCCTGTTAAAAAAATATTTTTCTAAGACTTAGGGTTGTACGCACTGCACAAGTAGTACTTTAGCTAATGTTAATGCAGTGTGTACAACTCTTCAGCATCAGTAGGATTATATTATTTTTAAGTTGTTATAGTGCTGTAATTTTATTTATATACATGTTTTATTGAAATAATGTAGTGCTGAATTTTTTTCTTTCTCCGGGGCTCCCTTTTGCACTAAACACTAAAAGGCTCTAACCTCTTCAATTTGGGTCAAAATAAAAGAGTCATCTAAGAACCATCTTAACGATTTGCCGGGAGACTTTCTACATTAAAAAATTAGGACTGCAGATTGAGATAATATCGAGATTTAACTGATTTTATGTTCAACTGTTATGGTAGAACTAAAATTAGTCAACAAAACAATGTTGGCCTAATCTTTTAATTTAATCAAATTATAATAGATCTAGTTTCAATTGTAATTGAAATCAAATTATAATAAATCTAGTAATTAGAATAGACCTAGTTTCAGTTGTAATTGAAATCAAATTATTATAGATCGAGGTTCACTTGTAATTGAAATAATACATTAATTATCCTAATTCAACACGATATGTTCAATTGCATTATTTTGACTAAAATCAAAGAGGTTAAGAGTTTCATTAGAGTGCTATAGTAAAAAAAAAAATAGAAAGAGTAATCAGTTCATTTACTTCCCAGGATAAAGATTATACCTCTGCAAAACAACATACTGTTTCCCATTTTACTAGGAGTTCGTATTTTTACAATTAGAAAATGGGCCTTATCTATAAAATATTTTATGAAAATACTACATTGGGATGAATGGGATGGATACTGATTTTGGCCCTTAACTAGTGAAAACACAGTATCCAGAAAATATTCTAGTTATAGATTTTTTGAATGGAGACCTAATTCAGTAATTTATTCCTACTTTTAAGTGTAAATTTTAATGTTAAAAGTAATTCAGTGAAATTGCTGCAATATATGGTTCTATATTCGTTACTGTTTTATAACTCATTGATTTAGATAAATATATATATATATATATGTATGTATTGTAGTATAGTAACTGCTGATTATTAAAAGAAACTAAAGTATAAATTCCAAATTACCTCAATAAAAGGGTTGTGTGGATTTTATCTTCACAACCCTGACCTGAATACTTTAAAGAGCTGTCATGATCAATCAATCATCTCTAAGGCATGTCTTCATTACTCAAGGCCCCACTTAATGATGTTTACATATATTTACAAAAATTAAACAATTTCTAATTGGTCAGCTAAACAGTTGTGCAATGATGGGGTTTCCAAACCCTACAATGTAACAATGGGACTAGGAAAGGATCATCAATTTGTGTCTAAACTCAAAACCCATTTATGAAATTCCAACTTGGATGTGTAACTATGTGATGTGAACATGCATTATCATTTCTGGTGGCCATAGAATATAACTTATTCTATTTTCAGTTGCATAGTTTACCTTGAGCATTAACAACAAGCTATCGATATTTAAAAACAAATAAAAAACATTTATGGCCCCAGGCCTAGAATTTATAATAAAGTCATAATAGCTCTTTAAGTTGTACATTGATTAATATACATTTTACAGTGAACCATGGCTTAACTGACAAAATACCTACTATGCTTGTTTATGCATCATTATCCCAGTGACATTGTCAATTCTCTGAATATTAATGTTAAATAAAATTTAATTGACTGTCATTTTACCCACTGTTTATTAGACTGCCAGTTTAACCAGTGTAGGTTTATTGGACTGTCAGTTTAGCCATTTTTTGTTTATTTGACTCTCAGTTTAACCAGTGTTGGTTTATTGGACCCTCAGTTTAACCACTGTAGATTTATTGAACTGTCAGTTGAACCACTGTAGGTTTATTGGACTGTCTGTTTAACCAGTGTTGGTTTATTGGACTGTCAGTTTAACCAGTGTAGGTCTATTGGACTATCAGTTTAGCCAGTGTTCACTGTTTAAGGTATGACCTGTTGTTAACTGCTTGTTATGAAAAATGATATATAACATGTTATTAAAGTCTATATGTATATGTTAGGCACAGTGCCTTTAATCCTTATAGCTCCTGTATAATCTATTTCAAGATTTTCTTTCAATAATTTCAAACCAGTAAGTTTTATATATTAGCTCATTAGACATTTTCCTTAATCTCATTTTAAGAATCAAATTTTAAGGGTTTTTTCACAGTAGAACTTCAAATTTAGCCGTATTCATTGAATATTACACAACAAAACTTCTTAGAATGTGTTCTGGGAGGAGTAAAGAGTATGTAACATTAATCCAAATTTGATGATCTGGCAGATCGTAACATTGTTCATTATTGACTGGTTAATTCGGACTACCATAAAACTCCCATCTCTTCTCTATCTTTTCTATTATCTTACCAAGATTTCTTTGGCAACTTGAGATGGATATTGACCATGAGTTATCACAGATTTCACACCTCGTATATCATGGCTCTTCCATCATCCCTTGACCCCCTATTTACTTGTTTGAGCAGGTTACTCATCTTACAGCTAGTTATCAGTAACAAAATCCATTTTCTCCTTTAGTCTTTTACCTTCAATATATCTTTAAACCTGTCGCTCTCACCTCATAACTGTCAGAAAATTGTTCACCTCTAAGCCTTTAATGTTCTTGGTTGGTATTTTTCTTAGCTCATGTCAGATTCATTGCGAGTTTTTCTTACATTCAGTCAGTATTGGAGCCCAAAAAAATTGAAATACATATGTAGCAGTTGTCGAGGAGTTATGACATTAGACAAGCAAAAAGAAATTCCAGGTTTCGATCTTTGTTGTGTGGGTGAAGAACCTTGGCATTTTTTAAGCCTGGTTTAACTTATTAGAGAGAGATCCTACAGCTACAGTGATGTTAAACCCCCATTTCATTCCATTTGTCATTTTTAAGCTAAATTAACTTGACCGGAGACATGAATGTATGTAGATTATTTTTATACTCAATTTCCAGGTAGTATTAGTGAGTAAATCCTCATTAGCAGGGAGGGATCAAGTATTTATGGCATTAAGTTAAAAATAGCATCAAAAGGCTTACTTTACTTCATCTCTCCATGTAGGTTAGAAGGGACAAAATTCTTTGCCAAGCATTCAAATATTCATGTTCAAAATGCATAGAAGAGTTGTTGAATGGCCCACTTGAGATCACGAGGTCAGTCACCCATTTAAATGTTGTGGCTTTGATTGGTTGGATGAGTGGACTCCCTCTCTCTCTCTCTCTCCCTCTCAAATATACAAATAACTTATATTTAGACTTTAATACCCATTTCCATTCTAAAAGTTATTTGTTTTACACACAATACCACTAACTCCCTCTCCCCTCTTTGTTTTCAGAAAAACTGATAGCCCTTTGCTGAGAATTGGTTTAAACATGCATTATGCAAGAGCTAAATCTGCATATTGGGGGTCTTTATTTGGGCCTGAAATATTTTCTAAAGTATTAATTCGAAATCAACTGATCAAGACCTGATTCAAAGCTGGATGGCATCAGATTTCTCCGATATTAAACAGATTAAAACGGTTCAGCGATACTTTAATTTAATCAATATGGTGGAACCCAACGGTCCGAGACTAAGCTTCTATCAACCAGGACCGTGGTTGAAATTATTGCACACGTCTGTCAAACCTTCAAAGGCCAATGTCTTCGCTTGCAATAGAGTAATTTGAATGAAATTTTCAAATTATTTATTTTACATCATATACTTTCGAACTATTATAGCAAGAATGGCTAGTTCTCTATCTATATCTTATATAATGCAACTTTTAAGTTGAAGTTAGGGCTAACTCCTTCTAGAACACCTCATATCACTTCTCATTTACTTAACTGTATAATATATTCTTGGTTTCTTGTAAGAAAAGAAAAATCGTTTCTTTTTGTTTCTCATGTTATTTATTAAAATCTAACAATTTTTGACGACCTTAACCTTTTATTCCATATTACAACACAACATTCTCAATTAGTACTTTCTATGAGTGATTGGTTATGGCCTAAAGAAATATATTTATGTAAAAGTTTGCTGGTTAAAACAGAATGTCTTCTTTTTACTGGATGATCGAGTCCTTAGCCCCAAACATTGAATTTCAATGATCCACAGTCTTTAATTTCATTGGTCTGGAGCCTAGACAGTGTTTTAGGTTATAGGCTTTTTATGCTGACCAACTTTTACATGTATCTAATTCTGTGTGTGATTTGCATTTTTTTGGAAAATATCAAATTTCTCATGGCCTAGCCACGCTCAGTTAATATGTACTATTATTTATTAGATTATTAAGAAAGAAAATCAAACTGTCAATGGTAGATAATCTCCCTGCATGGATTTAATCAGAATATAAACGGGCCCATCATGAAGATGGCAGTAAAACATTTACAGGGGGAGAAGCCTAGATCAATAGTATTTCAGTTGATCATTAGTTAATACTGAACAGAATTGAACTAGTTTTAGACAGATATTCCTGTTACTGATAATTAGAAATTTAACTTTTACAATATTGCAGTTTGCAAGGAATTCTTATATCGCTCAAATCACGCTCAGAGACTTTAAATAATTATTAAACGAGAAAATAAATGTTAAAAAATAAATTAATGAAGTTATTAAGCTGAGAATGTAGAATAAATGTTATGTTTGATGGTTATGCTTGTTAACGATATCATTATATTATGTTTTCATTTCATTTTGTGGTTTTGTTAAAAATGCTTAAATATATATAATATACATGTATATATTATCTCTTGGAGGCTGTATTTCTGCTGGTGGTTTGAACCGAATTGGAGTTTAAAATTAGATGTTGCTTTTGTAAAAAAAAAAAAAAATGCTGTTAAGTCTTTGTGCCCATTACCACTTTCAGTGACCAAGAGAGATCCTACTATTGCTACCCTTTTGTATTTACTCTTGTAACAGAGCCAAATTTTCAGTAGAAGCAAATGGGACTGGGTCATTGTGATCCATACTTTAGAACTGTAGGGTGTACCATTCAATCCTACCAAGGTTGATAACTCAGACTTGGACATTGTAATACATATTATAAGGTCCATCATGTAACACATGGGTTAAACAAAGCTTAAAACGTCACACAATCTTAATTTTAATCTCCAACAAGGTTAAACGCACAATAGAGACCTACTTCATGAAATACTTAAATCCTTACTAGTCTGTTGTAACTTTTAATCAACATTTTGTTACCGTAGTAATTTTTAACAATCATGATTTTGGGTTACAATTGATTAAAGTAGACACTGCAGAACAAAAGACAAACAAGGAAGTTTAAGTCTTCATGAAAAAGGACCCTAGAAATCAGCCCCTTATGACAATGATGAAGACTAATTTTATAAGTAGTCAAATGCTGACTGACAATACATAAGATATTGTTGAAATTTAATGGATGTATAAAATATGATATAATATGATGTTCTGTTTGTTTATGTTGAGATTCTGTGTTAATAATAATATATCTATCATATCTTTTGTCTTTTTTTATACATACCATGGAGTCTTGGGTATTTACTTTTGCTTTAATTCCAAGGTGAATTGGGTAATTCTTGGGAAATGTAGCTGTGACTAAATCCTATGGAGTTTCTCGTGATATATTTGTGACTAAATCCCACGGGAAATGGAATTGTGCCTAAATCCATTGGAGTCTTGAGTACCTTACTTGTGTCTACATGCCATGGATTCTTGGGTGTATTACTGGTCCTTCCATTCCATGTGATCTGGGGAATTAATCATGCAGTTTTAGGTAATTTACCTGTCATTACATTCTATGAAATTTACTTATCCCTGCCTAACTGTCTTAGTTCGGGGCGTTTGCTGCAGCTAACAGTCTTGTAGTTCAGGTACTGTCACATATGGTAACCATCTTATTGTACAGATAGGTTCTGGTGTCAGGCGGACAATGTTCCTTTTAGCAGTCGGGTGTCACATCTGGTAATATTATTGTACATTTACATCAGGTTCTGTTCTGTTGTCACAGCTAGTGCTGCTCTAGTTCCGTTTGTTATGTTGGTCTAGAGCCTCAGCTGGTGAGTTCCAGTGCCACATCTGCTGCTGCTGCTCAAATCTCACATTGGTTGCTATTGCATTGACCAATGTGTTGCTTCTACAATGTCTCATTTGGAGATGTTCTCCCCTTGCCCGTCTCTGGCTGTTCTGGTTGATAGCACTGTCTGTCCAGTTCTGGTTATGTGGTGTGCCACAGTTGTATGTAGTTCTGGATATCCCTGGGATAGCTGGCAACAGGTCACTAATTATTTCCCCATTGACTTTAATGTTAATTATCGTCGCTTAGACCGGCTCAAAATTTTCCCAAATTTTCGTTGGGTAGAACGCCTTTTGCAATGGAGCGACATGTGTCAAACTCTTGCCCAAAAACATGTATGAGGTTGGCCATGAAAAACTTGAGATACACAAGCTGCAAGTAGAGACAAGTAAACATGCAATTTCAGACCCTACATTTCAACGTAACCAACCTCACAACAAAAGTCAACAAAAATCGCCATGCAAAAGGGGAAGTGAGAGGGAGACTAAAATAACTGTCGCCCTACATTCGTGGGTGACGGCCTAGGAATATTTGGTGACCTATGATAGCCAGTAACGTTGAATGGGGGACCTGGGTGGTCATTGAACTCGATCTATAGCTCCTTTAATAAAGAATGCTGACCAACGGCGTAAAACAGTGCATGGAAACCGCACATGATGTAAAGTGGCATAGTCAACGCCAAAGCCTTTACCACAGCGTTAAAGGGTGGGGGGGGTAATTAAACTGTCAAGATGAAGCTTCTGTCTTATGTACATATTCCACCCCGTTCTGAATTAATCCACGTCGAGCGTATTCAGTCCAGATATTTTCTCTTTTCCATGCACCTTCTTAAAGGGACAGTCCCGTATTATACAGAGGCTCAAAAATAAAAGTCTGAGAATGTATGAAAATAAAACGCCAAAATATAGAGGAATGGTGTATATACCTTGTCTCAAAATTTCAACTCAAAATATTGAGTCATTTGGACGTGAACGCCAAAATTGCTTATCCTGACACGTAACCCTTTTAAGATTGATGGTCATTTTTTTCATTTGGTGACCTTATAATCGATTTACGTTTCTTGAAAGGTCTATACAGTGAATGACCCATGTACTGTACTTGATAACAAAAGGTAAATTTTACCTACATATTATTTTTATAGAAAAAAATCTGGTTTTATCCAGATACTGTATGATACAAAGGTCTCCATTTCCAGATGCAGACTGTCGGGTTTAAGTTATTTACAAGCGTATCACAAAAATCGGGTTAGTTGATCGGCCTTAGATAATGGGTTTTAAATGATTTTAACACAAAATTAAGCAGTTTTATTCCCCCAAAAGCTATCGGGATTGGCCCTTTAAATAATGGGTGACAGGGTTTTTATACGCTTTATTTAGCTGGCAGTTAAGCTCCTTTGTCCATTAGACCCATGTTCGCTTTGCATGTTATTAGGTGCTTGAAATGGTATTTGTGTTACCAGTGTCGCAAAAAACGACTGTCGAGCACACTAATCTGAAATTCTATTTTAAAGAAGCTTTAAAGCCCCAATTCCACTCTTGTTGTAACTGAATAATATTCTACAATATTTCAATTAATAAATGATACAAATTTCACCTTAACACACCTAATTTTAAAAATTGGAAAAATTCAACCACATGCCGTAACATGGTTTGAAAAACTTTCAAAAGCAACTTCGATTTAAACATATTTTCGAACCCTTTGGACAAGTAAGATAGGTTGTAATGGATAATTTACACAACAGTTAGGACACTTAAACATCTTGTTGTTAGAATAGGGCTATTTTTTTCTGAACCTGTCAAGCCAGCAAGCGTGTTATTGTACCTTTCTTATTGCAGTCTCATAAGACGAAAACATGCAAAGCTGGCAATGTTCTTCAAGATCCACAGAGGACTAGTCAACATCAACAGGAGCCTCCTTGTATCACCACTACGGCGTAGCGAAAACGAACACGACCATTCATATCAAGTTTCATCCTGTCGTAGTGATTACAGGAAATATGCATACTTCCCAAGGACCACCAGGGACTTGAATGCTTTAACACCGAACATTCCTTCCTCCAACACACTTGATATATTCAAATCTAAGTTGTGTACGGTTCCGTAATCACGAAAAATGTTTTTAACCTTTTAACGTTCAACCGTTATGCAAACCATCCATACATGTCATTATAATCAACATCTTGATTGTGGACATTATCCGGCAGAAGAACCTATAGCCATTGTCCGCCTAAAGCACGACCTGTTAAGACGTTACAGGGTTAAAACATGGATTTTGCGTGGTGGGGGATAGATAATTGATCGAGTTGCGACCCCTTATAAAGTCCTTGAACGCCGTTTGAGGGCTTGTTGATCCCTTTCGAACTTATAATATTGTAGAAGTCAGATCTCTGAAATGAAAATCTGCCCAAAATTCATAATTCCGTTCAGTGTTTTTACAAATACATAATTTATTGAAATTTTCACAACATTTGACACACTGGAAATGGTCAAAACGAAGAGAAACTGAAATCGGCAAAAATTCAACATTTTTAAAACTGTCAAATTATGGTCAATATATATCTGACGATCCCCGTAGTGGGTGAAAGCGCTAGCTAAGATGAAATTTGTTTGGATTTTTCTTTCTAAAAACTATTAAATTTCTATATATCTAAATATGTACACGTATATTACTGTATTCTAATAAAATAACGAATATTTAATCGACCTATCTATGGTCATGTTGTCATTAAAAAAAAAATTAGGCTACGTGTACGACATTGTGTACATAAACACTCTACAGTTTGGCATTTCTAATCCTGCTATATGAATCCGCCGCTTTCAGGATGGTATACATGACATTAGTTCCTTCATGAACTGTCTCTGAGCGAGACATCGTTCGCTCAGAGACAGTTCATAAAGGAACTAACATGACATCTGGTAACGTATTTTGTAATTTGACTCTTTTAATATAACAGCGGCTATACGACATTTGCTTGCATAATATAGAGATAAAAGGTTTATGATTTCCATAAGAAAACGCTTAACCAAGTGAAAAACTGAATTTGAATACACAGTGTATGTTATTGACTTGCCTATCTGTTCTGTAGAGTGTATAAAGGTTGTAGATTTGTGAGGGTAATGAACTAGCCAGCTATAGAAACGGTCATTAGCACATAATTGATACCACAGAACCATTGCATATCCCAGATTTATTTTATTGTTGTGGGGGGGGGGGGTACGTAGAACAGTACCATTGAGCGTGGATGGAATCAAAAGGATCTATGTCCTAAGTTGGACCTAAAGGACCTAAGTTGGCCTGATCAAATTGGATCTAACCATGTCCCACAGATGCATATTATTGGTGTAGACTGGAATAACTAGACGCCAAAGAGTGCCATTCTGTTTTACTCTTCGCGTATTTCGCCGAACATAATTGATTAGAAATTGCAGCTTTTTGTGTAAACTCATTCAAAACAACTGAACGTCTACAATTACAAGGATTCGGGTGGTCATGATTATCGGTTACACTTGCTGGGCGCAAACTAAATTGTCTGTGATTTGTGATTCCAATTTCAGATTTTCAAGTTATTTTTTTAAAAAAAATGTATTAAAATAAAGCCTTAAAATAGATGGTATCCATAAACAGTCCTACCCTGTTAAAGAATAACCCTATAATTCACTATTGCCAACTGAAAAATTGTCAAAATATAATTTTCAACTTCAAATTCCAACGTTTGTTTATGGCTTATGCATGGGGCAATGGGAAAACACGGGAGATGATTGTGTTATTATAACCCGTGTCAATGATTTTTGAGTTTGGGAAATAATGTCCATGGTCGTATAATTGTGAGTGGACAACCTATTGAGCAAAAGACAGAAATAATTATGACTTTATTAGAAAATATGAAATTCTCGCTTTAAGCCGAAACTTTAAGCCCTGCTCATAAAGCGTGCGCTTCTTATAATTTATTTTATCTATTTAATTAGACATGATCATAGTAAAAAAACACTTTTACATTTTTTTTCAGAAATTGAATAGTAAATTTATTCAAGCAATTACATTCTTACGGGGATCCAACTGAGTCAAGGATTAATTCTTTCCGCTTCTCTCTATTTATATGTATATGTACCCTTTTGTCGCATTAAACAAAGATGAAACAGTAAAGATAACGCCTAGAAAGTCTCGTATGCGGATAATTTCTCTTAAAGGAGCTAAATCGCTAATATTTGGGACCTAGTATTAATGTAGATAAACTGATTTACATTCAACCGTTTCCGTTTTTATTCGAATTTCAAAGCAGTTACGTAGCGTCTAGTATTTCCAGCCTACACCGAGTAATGTTTATTATGCATGCTCTTCAGATAAGAATATGAGGTCACTGTTTGACAGTACTTGTGGAATATTATTAGGTCTAACCTCGTTCTTCGAGTCGGTTGTTACAAATGGCACTGAAACGCATCATGGTACACGATTTGTGTACCAATCGTAAAATATTCATTTTGTCTTAAATAATGGATATCAGAAGCCCATCTTTTCCCGGTAAGATCACAACACCAATATTGATAAAAATTGACAAATAAATAATTCGTCTTTTCGGTAATTCAAATCTTCGCGATTTAATGTAAATTACTGGATTACGAAGATAGGAAGAAAAGTTACCCTGGTGTCGTCGTCATAAAAGATAACAAGTCCTAACTAGGCGAATGCGACGATGCGACAAAATTCATCACTCTCACATCTTCGGATAAGAGCGATTTAGTTCAAAACAACATATTCAATTGGCCGAATTAGGTCGATCTGATATGTTTTTTACGATTAAAGGCTTGTTTGCTTACTGAATGATTTATGTTTTGGCCTACTGTGTCAACAGTGGAGCATTGGCTTTAATAAAGACAGAACATTTTAAACACGCTATAAACAGGGGTTAACGTACATAACTTTCCCGCAGCAATGCGTTTCTAATAAAGAACAATGGCGAAGGTAAGAAAATGGCTATTTTAAGTCCCGGTTGACGAAACTGCTACGATAACTGTGACAAACGTCTTACGCTAACTACGTAAATGTTGTTAGGTGTAAAAAACATGGCTGGTACAAAATCATGCCACTTTAAACAATCTATAATATTTTCCCGATTGTTATACAATAGGTGTTAAACGGTAATACTAGGTTTCTATGACAACTGGTAAATAACTTTAACATCGAGCAGGTAAAATAGCAGATATTATGTTCAACACGTGAAGATTATTCATTCAACAATAATCACTGATATTATCACCTGTGAAAATCTTGAGTATCGGATAAAAAGGAGAGAGAGAGAGAGAGAGAGAAGCGAGAGAGAGAGAGGGGCTGGAAAATTCCAAGCGCAAAGATAGGCTATAATAACAATGGCGTAATCATCATTTGCCTGTTAACGGCTCATTTTGGCTTCCGATTTAATTGCCGTATGTCGACGAGGACTGGTTGAAAAGTTCTAAGCATAAAACGAGCAGATGAATATTGGGATGAAACCAACAATTACAATCATTGAATGAAACATAGACATAAGAACTACAACAACAGTGCTGTTATTGACTAACTCTAACACAGATACATACCATGTTCTCCACTTTAGGGGAAAATGCCCTTTCTTTTTCCACGACAAAGAAGTGGGCTGTGGGCTTTAAGCGTGGCAGAGAGCGCCTTGACGATGAACTGCGTCCTGGAAGGCCATCAACATCAACCATTAAAGAAAACATTACCCCAGTGCATAACGTGGCGATGGCTGGTCGACGATTAACCACTCTATATATTGCCAGTGTTGTGGGCATCTCTAGCAACGAGTTAGGAATGACAAAAGTATCTGCAAGATGGGTGCAAAAAATCTAGACTGCGGATCAGAATCCTGACGTCCCGTGACAATCTGCGCCGCATTGAATCAGAACTCGAGACTAGGATTCATCACTTTCAACCATAATTCAGAATTCAGTCTAAAACTTGGAAGCATCCAGATCCAGAGCCGCCAGTCGTTAAAAAAGCCAAGTCAGTTCCTTCTGCTGGAATGGTGATTGGTTTTTGGATGACTATCTTGAAGGCCAGACGACTGGAATATATTAGGCTGACCTATTGAGACAGATGCGTGAGCCTATCAAAGCTAAGCGACGAGGATAGGGGGGTGCTCACTAGTTAAGAAATCGGTGATTATCATGTCAACGATTGGTGATTTTGGCTTCGAACTCGTTGACCAATGACCATCCACCTTACCCACTCGATTTGGCCCCGTCAGACTTCCACTTGATTCCAAAAATGAAATGATAAGGTCGTATCAGCTGTGAGCGACTTTTTGAGGTGGCTGAAGAACATTATTCCCGATCGGCATCCAGGCCTTGTAATATCGTTGGCAAAAGTGTGTACACCTCGAAGGGGACTATGTAGGTGAAAAAAGGAAAACATTGACTTTGTACTGGACTACGAGCACAAGGAGCAAAACTACAAGTAGTAGCTTCGCAATAAAATAAATAGGCGACTGCGAGGATGCGACGAAATTCGCGACGAACGCGTCTTCAGATTTTCGCGGAGCCACAGAGCTTCAGTGAATAAGGTGTTGGATTGCCCCGTCAGTGGTGGTAGCAAGTAAGTTGTTCCTGGCAAAGATCGACGCCGAGGTTTTCGGATTGCTCGATAAACCGAGGTCCCGCGTACAAGTTGGCGGTCGCGTAAAAGAACCTTTGACAGTGAAATTCGACAAGTGTTATTTCGATTAGAGATGGAGTAAGCTCTGTACGAAGGATTAAGCCAAAGTCGGTTTACAAACTTTAATTTTATATGGATTACTGTCACGTCCCACGCTGTGTCGAACATAAAATCTGTAAGATCTCAACTGTGGCTTTGTTTATATTTGTAAAAAGTTCAGCTAAGATATAATGGTCATCACACAAAACAAAAGCCATGAAATGGACCAGTTTACATGTATATACATTTGACTTCAATCAAAGAGATGAAAATAAGTTTAATAAATAATGAAGGCGAAGTTACCAAGTGGTCATCTTCAGCAACCATAGTTTTTGATAAAATTGTTAAAATGATAGATAGTCGTCTTACCTTTCTGCAGTCAATTCTTAACATGGGTATAGACGTGAGGGTCCGATGACTGTTAGAGGGGCAGATCTGAAAATCACGAAAAAGGGCACGGAATTTACAGTGTAGGCGTCTCTCCAAAAACATTTGGAAACTTAACGGCTGTAACGCGTTCCCTGCTATTCCAGCCCTTAAATACAGGATCATTCAGCAGGGACTAATATAGCCTAACTAGGTTTGCAACCGAAATATATCCCATTTAGTCATTGTGTCGAGTGGCGTAGATCCACGCCCACTCGTTTGTTTCTCCGGTTCCACTGGCTTCATCTTCCCACTGCTATGTCAATAAGAAGAGGTTGTACTGGCTTCAGCCTCCCACAACTATGCCACCGGATAGCTCCGATTTTAAGTAGATTAGAACGGTTCGGCCATTCCGTTATCTAATTTAAAAATGGAATTAACATATCTTGTCAAAACTACAGCTATTGATAATTTCCCACAAAATAAAGTACATGTAATATATTCATTTTGCATTACCAATTTTGAAATATTATAGCGAAAACGACCAGCTCTTTATATAACTCTTGCATGATTGCCCTTTAAAGCACTGATGATGTGCACATGAGTATGACACAAGACCAGAGAGCTTAAAGATGCATTACCGAAGAGCTAAATCAGCCTGTAACGGGTGTTTTTATGGCTATAATTACTGTCAATCACGACTTCGATGATTTTCATGGCAATGGTACGTGTGAAAACTTCAATCATAACTCTGCATAGAATAAAGTTATTTGACGCGTGCGTTAAAATCATAAGGTTTGCCATTGAAACGAGGCATAGGTTCATTAGTACGGCAGTGGTTAATAAGTACTCGTACTGACAACACCTACGTGCACCAGAGCTCCAAAGCTATTTCGGAGTTTAAAGGATAAAGGAGCCTAGCCAAGAATGCAAAAGAATCCCTCAAATCCAGAAACACTAGTAGATGCTACAAAGATCATCTAGTCCAAAGTAAATTTAAGGTTGTCTTTTATTTTCCTGCTTATACTTTTTTGTATTTTATTTTTGTATTTTTATTTTACATTTTTTCTTTGCTCTTCTTCCTTTTCTGCTTCTCTACTCAGGGCTTTACTGTTAGGATATTATTTTTATTTATATATCAGATATATGTGACAGAGGCTAGCTCACCAATGTCAATGGCTGACGCTTTTAACAGCAACCCTGCACCGAAGTTCTTTCCAGCGACAAAAAGGGGAGAAGAGCAGACTCACGTCGTACTAGTGAGGCCACTAGAAGGCAAGTCCTTCGAATGATGTCTGTGGGAAAGGAATTAAAGAGTAAGTGGTATGTTATTAACATACCCGATATAAAGATCACCGTGCCAGGACATCTTAGACTTCAATTTGTTTTACAGAGAATTACTTACGAATTATCTCTGTCACACGTGTATTGACTTCACCTGGCGTCAGTCATTGGCTCAACGGATCGTGCGTTGTTTACATAACACTTAACTGCTTCGGGCAAAATGATGCCTTTTACTCATTTTAATACCCATTTACACTAAATAGGAAACAAATTTTTAACTACAGATACTTCAAACGTCTTTATTTATTTTTCTTATACTTCAAAAAATGTTTTAGAATTTATGTTGTCGGAGGAAAAATGTTAATATTTTGCCGAATTCAGACGCATAGATGTCATCTTTATCAGTGATACTAGCGGCCAAGCGAATATTCACTGCGGGATCAGTTTGCTTAGACTTGCGTTAAAAAGAATGCCTGACATGGATCTGGCGCTGGCTCAAACCGCACTTCTCAGTATGACCGTGACGATGTCGGAGCCGATCACCTTGTCTATTGACAGGGAAGCGTCGCTCTATCATTCAAGAAAGGTACCGCGCCCTAGGCCCTTAAAATCGTGTACCTCAACCGTCGTACCCACCCCTATGTACCGAGGGCGAGGTAGTGTGCCAACTGCCAGAAACTGAGACACACAGTTAAGTACTGCAAAGGAAAGACTGTGTGTGCCCAATGTGTGTGTGTGTGTGTGTGTTTGGGGGGGGGGGAGGGCATGCGACGACCGACTGCAAGGCGGGTATTCCTAATAAATGGTCGAATTGCAAAGGCGGACACGCAGCGAACTCCCCCGAACGCCCGAAGATTAAGAAAACGAAGGAAACGCTAAAGATGCAGGTAAAAGAGAAAGTAATCTTCAATGAAACCTCAATGCTGCTGAAAAAAAGAAGCGTCGAAAGAGACCACCACGGCACCCAACCGACGAGACAAATCAACTCCAAAACAAGACAAACCAACTCCGAAGAAGAAGACAAAACCAACCAAGAAGAAAGAAGAGGAACCGAAAACGATGATTCATGAAGAACGGAAAGTGGCTCCATGAACCTCATGATCGAGTTCCTCAGGGTGGCCGTGTCCAATGAGGACCAAACTACCAAGATGGCAAGCCTACTCGACAAACTAAGGACACACATTGTCAACACCGATGTTCTGTGTGTCTAGATTAATTCAATCAACACGGTAAAAAAAAGAATCAAGGGAAGAATTTGAAGGCGACGACGAAGAAAAAACCCAAAAGGTGATCAAACGGCAAACCTCGCACTCCGTAGAAGGATATCTAAGGTTCGTCACTACAGCACTGGCGATATGCCCAGTTGCTTGCCGGTTTTAACACCAAAGATGAACACTAACGAGGTACCTGTACCTCCTATGGAATGTGTAACGTCAATTGACCAATACATAGACAAGACAGAGAGGCATCCATCCGGACAGTCATCATGGCGGGCCAGGTAAAAGTTCTACAGAGATGTAATATGCCTCCAAGAAACCAAGCTACTACCAACCAAGAACGACATCTGCTTGCTCGGATATATATACACTTGTCAGAGAAGGGACAGACAGGGCAGCACGACACGTGGCGGCGGTCTTGCCATCTACGTCAGTGATAACTTAAATTATATTTCTGTTAAATTATATGGTCATAGCCATCACATTGAGCAATAATACAAAGTTGACAATAGTGTATGTGTATGTACCCCCAGATGTCACGAGAAAACCAGTTGACTTCGAGCCAAATCTGTGTTTTGTGGGGATTTCAACGCAAAACACGTCCCGTGGGGGTCACCGAGGAATGACTGTCGGGGGACTAGCCTATGCTCAATGATAGAAGGGAACTACATATGCTACTTTTGTCGGAGGAAATGCCCCACCTTCGCACCTAGATCTCACGTTCTGTACGCTTGGTATGGCAAACCGCTGCGACTTCCAAGTACACAAAGACGAAACACTTGGCAGTGACCATCTCCTTATAGCATCCAGGCTGAAGCAACCAGGGAAGACTATAACGGGAGACCCAATTGGATAATTAAAGAAGCTGATTTGGTCAACTTCCGTGTAGGCTGCCTTGGTTGGAAGAAAGAAGACATCATCCCAGCCAACATCGACGTGTACGCTGCCAACATCACGAGTTCTATTATAGGTGCCACAGGCGACTCTATTCCAACGACTTCTGGTGGGAAACCAAGGATTAGAAAACCTTGGTGGTCACTGGAATGTCAGAAGGCTGTTAACGAAAGAAGGGAGGCACTGCGCATACGGACACGCCACTACAATGAAGTCAACCACCAAAACTACCTACGGTTGAAATACGTTGTAAGAGACACCATACAGAAGGCACAAAGTTGGCACTGGATGACATTCTGCAATGCGTCTGGAAGAAACTGAACGCCATGAACGGGAAGCGCAGATCATTCAACATACCATTTATTTATTTATTTATTTATTTATTTATTTTAATTTATTTATTTATTTCAATTTATTTATCTTTTTTTTAATTTATTTTTATTTACTTATTTTAATTTTTTTTTTTTTTTTTTTTTAATCTATTTAATTATTTCATTGTAAAGCACATCTGGGCACTTATGTGAAAGATGGGCTATAAAAAGTACCATAATAATAATAATATGACATCTACCAAACTGGCGGGATAGTGGAGTAAGTGAGAGTCATGGTCAGACGGACTCGGCTTCTAAACACTATTCCGCGTAGAACAGATACTAAACCAACGGAGTGGGATTGTGGAGTAAGGGGAGGCCATGATAAGACGGGTCTGGCACGAAAAACACTAATCCCACATCGATGACATCTACCAATCCAGAAACGGGACTGGAGAGAACAACTACCAAACTATATGTTTTTTTTTATTAAATAAAGGGAAGAACTTCCCACTAAACCTAATCCATGGCCAAGGCCAAAATGGGAAGATTGTAAAATTATATTCTAAAAACAGGAAGCAGATTCGGCTCTGCTATGTCTTGTCTGCGATATCACTTATGTGGAAGCAGACGTTAAACACCAAAGAGGAGAAGAAGAAGGTTGAAACGAGTGGCGTAGTTTCGGGTCCGCCCTTGTACGTGGCAAGGAGTTGGGTCGCCTCCTTGGTTTGTACTTTATAGCAGGAACGACCAGCTCTTTCTCTAAAAGTAAGAATTAAACAACAAATATCAAATCAAGTGAATAGATCCGGGGGCCAATCGTAAGCGTCCACTGAGCTTTACAGTCCCGGGCCTGAAATAAATCTTTCATAATACATCTTAAACAGAAAAACCGAAGGTAATGTTTTGCCATATACATGCAAAGATTAACCTTCTTTATAAGGTTTAAGCTAGTCAATTCATCACGCAATGCACACGTAACCACAGAAATAAAACAAATACCATAAGTTAGTCACAAAATGACTAAAGATTGTACTGACAGTGCGTTAAAACCCACTCTATTTACCTTGTGGTTTCAGGGGGTATGAATTAAATTAATATATAGTGTGGTTTTGTTGAATTATATATAGAAAGAAAATACAAGCACGTGATTGCTGGTTTAAACCACGTAGGCTACCACATAACCAATAAACCAAAATTATTCAACGATTTAATTCTCAGCACGTAAATGATCATTTTTTAAGGGTATTCTCTATGCTAGGTTATTATGTGGACTATAAAATATCTCTTTATAAATATGAACATGTTTTAGAGCGATCACGGGTTTGTTACGCTCCAACGCTCCCGTTATAAAAAAAACTACTCGACAATGAAGTATATTCGTATTTAATATATAATATTGAAGCTTAAAAAAAGACGTTAAAGTACGTAGTATTATATAAAATGACATTAAGGACTGTCACTGTGGCTATTTATAATTTGACCTTCTCACCTTTGAACAAAGAGAAAATCAGCAGGGGAATAAATGTAAAATGTTTCTAACATTTTCATCTTCCTTCTATACGCATGAAACATAGAATGGGAATAAAGGTTAATGTCTAGTCAACACGAAAACGAAATGAAGTGGGGTTTAACGGACGTTCACGTCCTTACCTTTCTGCACCGACTGGGATAATCAAAACGGACATACGCCATGCACTACGGACCTACACTTATTTCCAATGGTTCTTTTTACAAGCACGCCATCAATGTGTACATGGTACCTCGGTTTTTCATCCCATTCGAACACCTAGACACTGTCCTTGCCACGCCACAACAGGCTGGAACCACCGCAGACTTGTACACGTAACATTGCCCTTTATGAGAACCAGAAACACCACTGCTTAGACAAAATGGCTCTCATAGCACAAAGTCCATCTTCAATAGCCCAGTCGGTGTAGAACAGGAGGTTAAATTCCATTTTATTTTATATACAGTGTTCTGCTATTACTTGTTAAATCGGTATAATAACATGTCCAATATTTCACAATAAAATTCAAGAAATATCAATTTTAGGTTTTTTTATTCGCAATTACATGGTCTCAGAAAAATCGAAATTCTTTTTATGCTATGTGTAATATTTGATTCGATTGCGGTATAAAGTGGATATTGATCGGGTCGTGACAATTGTCGCTTTTCAGATTTACCAATAGCGATTACCTTGTAAATACTTTTGAAGAATTGTTGACCTAACCCTAGTCCTATCTCATTGAAGCTACCAATCACTCCTTGTGTTTCCTTATTTCAGTCGTTCTGGTGGCACGAAAAATTGCCAACATGCAGTGTGTTATGAGGGAAATATTTTATGTCTGTCTGGGGGGGGGGGGGCTTGCAAGGACAAATGTCTATTCGTTCGGATTGTACCAAACATCGAAGTCCCGTGCACATATTGGCGTGTATGTAAAAGATCCCCTTGCAGTTGTAATTCCACATAAGAGTAGGCCATAACGCCGCTGTCTGGGTAAAATTTCCTCATAGCACACTGCATGGCGTACGTCCGTCTTCATTAGCCCAGTCGGAGCAAAACAGGTCAGTGGGACGTTAAACCCCATTTCATTTCATTTCTGTCTACTCTTTGTAGAATTTACGTGAATGCCAACGTGCACTACATACATTGAAACTGACGATGAAAAATCCGGAGGAAATACTACAGTCAATACAGGGACCGAAAGCGCCAACCTCACCAAGCCACTTTAAAGGACCTAAGTCAGTAACTCAAAATCCTCCAAAATCTTCAACATCGAAAACACGAATTATTTGTCAATTCAAACCAACATTAAGATAAAAACTTTTTTCACATTGGTACACGAATCGTGTACCATAATGCGCTTCAGTCCCAGTTGTGATGAGATACTCGAGGGACGAGACTAGACCCATTGCACCAAATAGAACGGCCTATGTAGACTGGAATAACCAGACGCTAGAAATTTGCACTCGATTAAGATTCCTGGCTTATTTCCTCGAACATAACGGATTTGAAATTGGGGTAAAAATGGAAACCATAGAATGAAAATCAGTTTATATACATTCATATTACAGTATCATATGCGTTGCGACCCACTTTTGTGGATTTCTAGGTCCCAAATGTTAGCGATTAAGCTCTTTTAAGATTTCATTGTAAGTGTTTAAAATCGATTGTATTAAATTGTAATAATGAACATGGGGTAGATCATGTAAAGGAAATGTCAATATCTAGGATTGGATTACTATTGTTCACATATCGAATTTTTCCAGCATGCCCATTAAAATATCATATGGCGCATTCACTACTCAATGTTAATGTTTCATTTATAATGAGAGTATTGAATCGCAAGGTCAGTTACCGATGCAAGTGCCAGGTCTTAGAGCCCAAGCTTACAGTATGTGTGGCAAGGAATGATGTCGCCTGTTTGACCGGCGGTTTGCCTTCATCTTTAAGGGATTCGTTGAAATAAAATGTGCCAATGATGATCCTAAAGTTTTCTGGTTTTTATTGTTTCTATGGTTTACCCACAGTTCCCTGCATAGCACGCCAAGAGCTCGCCATAACAGACTGTTTATTGGCAATGATTTTATTACTACCAAAATGAAAGTTATTTCCGCTGAATGTCATTTAGAATCTCTCGAAAATTACAATAAAACGAATATCTGTCCTAAAATGGTTCTATTTACAAAGATAATATAGGATGATTTTAAAATATCCCAATAATATGTGATAGAAACAAGCAATCACCATCTATGAGAGAATGGGTATGTTTTTAGTTCGAATGAATCCAACAGAGGTATTATGTTATACCGTTGTTATTTAGGATTTTGTACATAACATTAGCGTGGATTAATCCATTAAACAAATAGCGTTAATAAAATGCAAATGGCTTAAAGGGAATCGACTATCATCATTCGGTGTACCTCTTGTGTTTTAGATCAGATGGTCTGACGTTGAGTCAAGTGTCGTCGTTACAATTATTCGTTTGTCTAACCACGTGGGCTTTCTCCGAGTCCTCTGTGTGTGTGTGTGTGAGAGAGAGAGAGAGAGAGAGAGAGAGAGGGGGGGGGGGAGAGAGAGCACGAGAGAAAGAGAGAGAGAGGGGAGGTTTAATTTTATTTCAATAATTCGCTTGCAGGGGTCTTTAGCATTGGGAGACAACCGTTGGACTCGGAGAAAACCCACGAGGTTGGACATGCGATCCTACTCCTTCTCACGTACAACCGGGGACCCGAAACCACACCAGTTGACTCAATGACATGCTTTATGATACGGCACGCACGTGCTACCCCCCCCCCCTCCATTGACGCCTTGAAAAGTGGTGACAGGTTAACAACTTACTAGGAGGTTGACCTAAAATGACCTTAAAGTGGTTAATTTAAGAAGCATTAGTTAAACGAGAGATACCAGATTATACAACCATTATAATATTACGCTAGTGCCCCCTCACTTTCTCTCTCTCCATCTCTCTCGCTCTATCTCTTTCTCTGTGGCTCTTATCAGATGTTGGCAATAGATCAAACTCGTGGCGTTGGTGTGAACTATAACAGAATTTAGGTCTATAAATATAATAGTTACAGCCGAGATGCTCGAGAGAACAGCTATCTAACATCTAAGGTCATTGACCTTCCTTCTCTCCCTGTCTCGCGTTGTACCAGTTAACGTCCAGTGAACACCGAAGATTATCTTCTCACAATATCAATTTTCCCGTGGCACCAATATTGTCTTTTAAAGGAGCTAAATCGCTAAAATTTGGTATCTAGAAATTGACAAAAGTGGGTCGCAACGCATATAATACTGTAATATGAATGTATATAAACTGATTTACATTAAATGGTTTCCCTGTAAGTTTACAATGTTGATTTAGATTGACCAATAATTCGTGTTTTCGATGTTTAAAATTTTGGAGGATTTTGAGTTCCGGACTTCGGTCCTTTAACTATAGCGTATGTATGTATCACAGTGTATAATGTCACTCATGGAGATTAGAACAGAACTTTAAAACATATTCGGAATATTATAGAATTGTCGTGTTATATAAAGAATATTATTGGCCTTTTTTACTATGTGTCTAAAGATGTATATTGCTGGATCATCTGTAAAGATACAACATAAAAATATATATTACGATATTTACATGTTTATACAAACAATAAAATATATAAAACAATTAAATATATGCTAAATGACTAAAGCCCCGTTTACATTACCAAATATTACACATATGTGCATTTTTGCATATATGTATTAATTACTCACGTATGCAAAAGTATATTTGCTAAGCATTCACATGTTATATAAGCATTCACAGTAATATCTTGAATACACTGTTTAGATGCCAATTCCAGTATATTGCATATATGCAAAAGTATTTAGGGTTAGTATTTGTGCAGATTGTGTCATATAAACGCTCAGCAATATTTGCATATGTGTATATATCTGATAATGACATATACACACATATGCAAATATTGCTGAGCGTTTATATGACACATTCTGCACATATACTTACCCTAAATACTTTTGCATATATGCAAATATACTTTTGCATCTGGTCAAGACTAGGTGCAAATTTGCACCTGCAGTATTTTTACACATGTATACAAATGCGTTTACATGACGAAATTTGCATACATGAGTAAAGATTTGCATGTGTGCAAATTTCGTCATGTAAACGGGGCGTAAGACTTATAAACTGTGGGCAGATTTAGAATCTCGCATAATGCATGTTTTAAAGGTTTAGTCATTATAAATTCCTGTATTAAAGTAAAAAAAAAATGCCAAACGGCTAATGAAGTCTCCCTGTACATGCGCTGTTCAGTAGCAAACTCATAAGCTGTATCTGTTTAGGAAACGCTTTTTGAAGCGCGGCGTCGTGTTTAATTAACATTAAAATATTTTTTCAAGCAGCGCTTCTTTTCCTTACGTCAGACGTTGGTCGATCCTTGTCGTTCCATACTGGTTATCCCGACGCACTTTACCAGCCAACCATTGGATCGAATTCAGACTTCCTGGTTTATGTATACCAGTTGTATAAATTAAAAGAAATCAGTTCAACTGAGTCATCGCTGAAATATACACGTGTTAAATGGGAATTTACATAACTTTAAGTAGGTCAGTATTAGGATTTGCAGATGATTCCGAGGTTATGTTCTGTACGGTATAGAAAATCTATAAATTTGTAAAAAAATAAAATGAAATAGGATTTAATGTCCTACTTCTCCGTACCGACTTGGCTAATGTATAGTGGCACACGTCATTCATATAGTGTGCAATGGGGATATTTTGCCCGGACAGCGGCACTGCGGCCAGCTCTTATTTCGAATTCCATCTGTCATAGGTTCTTTTACGTGCACGCCAATGTGCAACGGGACCTCATTTTTTCCGTCCCATTTGAACGATTAGACACTGTTACTTGTCAGGTCCACCAACTGACATGTGGGAACCACGCCGTTAAATCTGGGGGAACCTTCTCGGTCAATACTGGGAACGAAGATATCTTTGTATGGGTTATAACGCCTCTCTATTGCCATGTCTACTGGGGGTACGGTATTGAAAATGCTACCATTTCACTCACAAAAGTGTCAAGGTTAAGGTCATTTTGTGACTAAAAAACCTGTAAGGAAGCGAAATCAAACCGTACCATCGGCTATTGAATACAGAGTGGGACTGGTTGGGGAGGGGTGGATGGAATGATTTTAAGCGTGCGCTTTAGAGCATATGGTATGTCATTGAATCATCGATATTTTCTAAAATTACCTCGAAATCTCCTTTCTCTCTGTCATGAATTCGATCTATAACACGAGCCGTAACCATTCAAGTCACGTGATTTGAAAATAATGATATTGCATACATACAATCA
Source organism: Patella pellucida (assembly GCA_917208275.1). Taxonomy (NCBI): domain Eukaryota; kingdom Metazoa; phylum Mollusca; class Gastropoda; family Patellidae; genus Patella; species Patella pellucida. The sequence goes on along the minus strand of OU795036.1, from coordinate 63,914,653 downwards.
CGTATTCAGTTCACAAATAAGCTAGTATGAATATCCCTCGAGTTACATTTCAAAAACTATTACCATCACATAATCCTTTCGTATCGTTGGCTCGGGTCCAACTGACTGTATTTTCAATGTTAAACATGGTTTAGCAATTACTACCGTCAGCGTAAAGTGATAATATACCCGCGGTACAGTTCCTCACCAAGGTCGTGTTCTTAGAGGTCACTAATAAAAGTACAAAATGACTTCCTAGCCACGTGAACTTTTAAAATATATTACAAGTGGTATCGGGTGTTCTAGAAAGATGACGTTCATTGGCAATCATCTAATTAAAGCGCTTATGAAACAAATGTAGGCCTAAACTACGCGATTTTGGCAAATAAACGAGATTTCTGCCGTGCACGGAACGGGTTTATGTCAAATCAGGCTACCAGTCACTCCGGTGTATATGACACCGTCTATACCCACGAACTTTTGTGTTATTAACATACTATTTTGATTGATAAGTAGGTTGGCAATGTCTGTCGATATTGAAGTCCCCCCACCCCCACATAATAATATAGTCTCTTTGATATAGTCTTACTGGTTATATTGCCCAACAAATATGTTGGTGATGGTGACTTGGTTGTATGTCCGGCGTCAGATGCCCTCGTCCGTGTACCCTTTCTAATTTTCTGATTTGATGACCGCCAGACAGACGACCTTTATGCACTTTTGATTTAGTAAACGTTAGAAGACCACCAGACAACTTTCTGTCTAGAACACCTGTTAACACTTCTATGCTAACAAACCTATTGGGCAGTGCAGTATATATAGAGTATGATAACAAAAAAATAGTGCATGAGTATAGACTAGATCAATAAGACTATAAAAGTGGTCTATAGAATTAACGTTAGAAGTATTATAATAATCGAGTCGTAATTAACTGTAACCAGACATAATAAGGCAAATATGATAGCATCTATATAGTATTACTGGTATATAATTAGAAAGCCCATCTTTATAATAATAATAATAATCGATTTGATCTTTCAACCCCCAAGTGCAGGTCAGCATATTCATTACCATTCGCGTCAGACGGCTTTAAGACGAGAGTCACAAAAAAAATAATCTATACACAGTTTAGTGAATGAATGAAATGGGGTTAAACGTCCTACTTTTCTGTACTTACTGGGATAATGAAGACCGGTACATGAGTCGTCAAATGTGTAATGAGTAACAATTTTCCAGGACTGCAAATGAATTCGAACCTTCACGTGCAAGAACACGAATACTCAGGACCTGGGGTTTACGTACTATCCGAACGACTAGGCTTTGACGACTAGGCTTATGAGATAATTGATCAGATAGGAATTTCATTTCTCGTTAACACAATAATTTGTCATTTTAAGAGTAAATACAGCAATTTTCGATCACTTGAACATCATAGGGAAGGGAATTTGACCCCAATCGGGGCGAACCCTTTTACTGTTCATCAAATTAAATACCAACTCTCACTCGGGTGTTGGTTGACCGAATGGTTAGCACGTGCGCACTACATCATAAGGTCTGTCACTGAGTCAACTGGTGTGGTTTCGATTCCCCAGTTTTACAGGACAAGGATTAGGGTCGTCTGTCCAACCTCGTGGGTTTTCTTCGGGTTCTCCCGTTTTCCCCAAACTGCTAACGATCACCCCTACGCGCCAGCGAATTAATAAAATAAAATTGACCCTGTGTTGTTTGTTAGTCCCGAAATGACCTAGTTTGTGTCGAGTGGGCGTTAAACCTAACGTTTCTCCCTCTCTTTCCCCCAACTGTCACTCAAGGGGTCTTTTATACCCTAGGTTTTTGTTGTAACCGAAGTGGAGTTTAACGTTTCCACCTACATGTACATTTCACCGGGTTGCAACTGTCGAAAATTATTTTACGTGCATGGCAAACGATGGTCCTTCGCTTGGGGGGGGGGGGGTATCTAAGTGCTCACCTTGCAGGCTAAGTGCTTTTCCTAAAAAGGTGATATTTTAAAACTTATTTGATCATCAAAATTCCACTGACACTGAACGTAGCAGTTAAAGTATGCAATGGCGTGGGGGGTGGGGGTCACTGAAATGTTTTCCCTGGGCGCCACGTAGGCTTGTTCTAACCGAAGTGGAGTTTAACGTTTCCACCTTCATTTCATCGGACTGCAACTGTCAAGAATTATTTTACGTGCATGGCAAACGATGGCCCTTCGCCTGGGGGGGGGGGTATCTAAGTGCTCACCTTGAAGGCTAAGTGCTTTTCCTAATAAGATGATATTTTAAAACTTATTTCATCATCAAAATTCCACTGAGCAAAGACACCGAACGTAGCAGTTAAAGTATGCAATGACGTGGGGGGGGGGGTGTCACTGAATTGTTTGCCCTGGGCGCCACATAGGCTTGTGAGGGCCCTGCTAGTAGCTGCCTGTGTGACTAGGTTAACTAGGGCAGAAGTGAACCTAATCTTGGATTCTTTTAACATCGATCTTAACCTGGTTACTTTAGGGTTGCTAATATATTCGTCGTGGGATATGAACAATAAAAATATTCTCATATAAAGTCTGTAAAACAACTGAAGTAAATAACGGAAGCCATACCAACAACATCGTTATTAGTACCCTGTCATCGTTCATTTAACTATAGCGTGTGGCTGTATCTGCAGAGAGTAAGTCACTCTTTCACATTAGAGTTTGAAATTTTAAGTTTAGAACAGAGATTTAAAATATATATAGCATATAATCTGGATATTATAGAAATGTATTGTTATATTAATGGCAGTTCCTTGTATACAGTATAAATTACTGTATTGAAGATAAAATATCACACGGCAAATAAACTGCAAATGAATTCTCCTGGTACATGCGCACTAGGAGAGGCGACGCGCGACGTGGCCGAAATAGAGCACCATACCATTTTGACTCGCTACGCCAAAAGAACGTGCAAATAAAAGAACTCTTGATAATTGAATTCGATGAAAAGTAGGCCAAAACACCGCTTCCCGGGCAACAATTCCTCCCATAGCATGCACCCTGCTTAGTAGTGTATGTCCGTCCTCTGTATCCCGATTAGGGCTGAATAGAATATTAAATCCCACTTCATTCCAGTAGATTATTACACAAATACCATTTAAAGACAGCAGTAGATGTTTATAAAATGGATATCCGTTCGCTTAGTAAAATATTACAAAAAAATGAAATACTTTTAAAGAGACAATGATACTCTTGCTGGCTTGACAGGCCCAGAAAAAAATAGCCTTATTTTAACTACTAGATGTTTAAGTGTCCTACCTGTTGTGTAAATTATCCATTACAACCTATCTTACCTGTCCAGAGCGTTCGAAAATATGTTTAAATCCAAGTTGCATTTGAAAGTGTTTGCGTAAAACTTTTCAAACCATGTTATGGCATATAGTTGAATTTTTCCAATTTTTAAAATTTGGTGTGAAGATAAAATTTGCATCTTTTATTAATTGAAATATTGTAAAATAGTACAATTTGTTGACCAGAATAAAGATTGGGACATATTAATTCAGTTAAAACAAGAGTGGTATTGGGGCTTTAAAGAAATGTGTGCAGAATAGAACGTTAAACCACACTTCATTCCAGTAAGACATAATTTGTCAGAGTTGGAGATTTAAAAATCTGAAAAAATAACCAGTCATTTTCTATAATTAGATTAGATTACGAATCACATGACTGGCAATCTGATTACTAGCCAGATCCTATTTCGCTTCTTTTTTTTTTATTCATAGTTTCAAATTTTGTTCAGTATGTAGTTGCTGCAATTGAAAATATAAAACAAAACAATATAAAAAGAAACAGGATATGATATCATTAACAGATATAGTATAGTTCTCATATCCGCGGCTAAATCTCCACCAAGTAATTTAAAATTAAATAAAACATAATTTCAGAAAACGTTGACGCCCTATTTTCTGCAGCAACCTGGACAATAAAAACAGGCGTATGAAAGAAGGGTGAATGAAAGATTGAGGGTTAGTTCTGAAAATTAAGGCCCGCTGCAGATTTGGTCAACGGTCACTAGATGCCCTAACCCTATCCCACATTCTCGTCAGCAATCACGTGTCCTTGCCCTATTTACATCTCACGATCTTGGCGAAATCTGCAACGGACCTGAATTTTTAGATTTTGCCCTGCTATGAGGGGCTACGAACTACTTTTATTTCGATTTTTATTTGTCTTTACCGACGACGAGAGTTCATTTCCAGTTCCTCCATCCCGCATCACACACATACAAGGAGAAACTGAGACCGTATCCCTTGAGTAGTGAGTCATCACCATACCCCCCTATAGACACCGTGGACCTAAGTAACACTAATGTCGCCGAGAAATAGAGCGAAAGCCGAGACGTATTTCGAAATAGTGGAATGTTTCATACCAAAAGAATCCGTTACGCGTACTACCAATTTGTACAAGATACCAATGGTGCCGGTGGTGCAGTGCGGAAGGCCTGTTGAGGACAGCGACTAGTTTTTCGGAGGGGACCAAACACCAAGGTCCTGATGTAGGCTACACCTTGACGTAAAAGAACCATAGACAGTTGGAATTCTAAGTCAGAGAAGGCAATAGCGCCACTGTCCGGGTCAAATTTCCCCGATATAAAAATGTATGGCGCATGCCAGTCTTCATTAGAATGAATGAAATTGGGTTTAACGTCCAACATTCCTGCACGCCAATGTGTACACGAGACCTCGGTTTTTCGTCCCATCCAAACGACTAGGCAGCTGTCCTTGTCAGGCCCTTCGTCTGCATCACTGACAAGGGGTAACCACGCTGGCAAACGACATGAACTTTCTCGGCCAATGCAGGGATCGACACACGACCCCCAGGCTAGCGAACCAGCACCTTACCCACTTAGCCACGTGGTTCCACAGTCTTCATTAGCCCAGTCGGTGCAGAAACCTAGGGCGCCAAATAACATTTCATTTCGTCCGAGACGTTTTCACGCGAAATTAAAATCGAGGTTCCCATTAAGCGTCATAATGGCGGTTAAGTGATGGGTCGCGTGATTGGGATCATTAATGATGCTAAACAAGAACATGCAATTAGAGCCTTAGAATTTTACGATATGCCACGTGAGTAGATCCTACTTTTTTTTGGTCAAAATTTCTGTCGAATCAGTTACTTTCTCGAATGATTATTATTCCTTGTGCTTAGTGCTTTGAGGGAAATTCTGCCCCGGACAGCGGCGTTCCCGCCTACCCTCGTCGAATTCCAACTCACGCCACATTACTGCGGAGTGACCTAGTTGTTTTACATGGACGACAAACCCTTCTTCTTCTCTTGGTGTTTAACGTCTACTTCCACATAAGTGATATCGCAGACAAACGATAAACCCCTATTTCCCCCCCCCCCCTTCATAAAGTGAGAGACAAATAGCTAATGAGTAAAAACCAAAGTAGGCCTAATATATGATCAATAATTTCCCATAGTTTGTAGTTAGGTTCGTCTTTAGTTTTCTGTCAGAATCTTATATCAATCGCTATGAAAATTATTTAAATATATACCATAAGTTAATCCGGAAATAACTCATACTTTAAACCCAATTTCCTTTCCACAGCCCTGGGCCATGTTGCAGGTCCTGGAAGTATAATATAATAATGACAGAGTGTTCCAAATGCTGCTGTCGCTAGGCTATTAGGTTATGGGGTTGAATACCCCAGGCTGGTAAGGAGATTAATTTTATACCATCACGTGATGTTCTAACGGCCATTAACAGAATTTATCACATTTTGACTTCCCTTATCAGACCATGCAATAGATAAAGATAAATCGTCATATTATTGATACAAAATCGATTTTTGTCGCGTTTACAATATGTGGCATATTGACATACAGCATAAAACACCATTACAGTTATTTTTATTATTATCCATTCTAATGGCTTTTTGCTTTATACAACATATAAAATTCAGAAAAGCTCGTGACAGGCAGGTGGTTTTATTCCGTTTAACGTTTGATGGGTCATTAAATATTATTACATCAAGAGTCGCAGTGGTTCATGTCAGTCATTTAACGATACCGTATTTGGAAATGAAATAAAATGGGTTTAAAAACGCCCTACTTTTCTGCACTGACTAGATAAAGACGGCGCCACAAGGGACAGTTAGTTCACACTGTTGCACTGCAGTCTACTCTTATTTAGACTTCCAACTGAAGAGGGCTCATTTTACGTGCACGCCAATGTTTACATGTATGGGGCCTCTAGTGGGGCGGTTCGTGCACTTTGGAATAAAAGCATGAAACTTGGCACATAGATGGCATCAACCCTACTGAAGATGTTGCTTGGCCAATACCCGCGATTTCATTGTTTAGGTCACTGCCTTTGTCAATGAGCCACCGCGACTCGCCGTTACCGTATTTGGTTGTTGCTTGCAACGATTTCACGTAAGAACACTCATTAATGTAAGAACTCTATCACCAATGCAAATGTCGAGGTTTCAGACCCACATGCCATTGAGTAAAAAACGCTTGCCTATAATCTTGTTTTCTCTGTTGTGTTTGCAAACAGTAGTCGATGATTATTAGTGGACGTTACCCATAGCTGAGCCGGATTCCCGATGTATAGAACCAGAGTAAGGAATATCAGCTACCTGTATAATGCCAACCTAATTTATATTGAATAATGTGACACTATCCTGTGTCCCGGCAACCAAATTTACAATTTAACACTCTGGGTCACCAGGAACTTCCAGACAACGGCCCGTGGTACGATCGTCTAGGGATTTCTACTAGGACTTTACATTGTGATCAATTTAGACCTGAACACTTTTTACGTTAACTATATGCCTTTATATCTTTATGATATCCATAATACAGGAACCTAGATACACATCTATGGCATTAAATATAAGCTAATTTAAGTTCTCTTTCCTCAACTTGTGTTAACTTGATTACGATTAACATCATTCTCTTTAACCCACCATTTCGCAGGAGAAGTATACTAACGTACCCCCATACATCACATGAGTCTCCTACGACTTAACGGGTTGGTCTATCCGAACAATGTTTGTTTCCGAGCCTCTCAGCCTAGGAGGCTGTGATGGTCCCCTGGGAAGCCTCTCAATGGTATCTACTTCCCAGCCTCTCAATGAATACCTGAAGAGAAATTAAATTCGCTCTTTCTTATTATATAAAGATGATACATGCGTGAGTCAGTATTGAGCCCCGGGAAATTGACCATGTGTTTCCTTTACCGGATTGGTCAGTTACACAGATGCCACCCTGGATTTCGACACGGTGTTCTTACATGGGCGGGCACCACGATTCTAACACATGGGATTACCAGACTATGATGTCATTGCCCGACTTTAGACCACCAGACAAAATCTTGTTAGCCTATTTCTTGTGGTCAGTGGTACTAGCTAATGAAGACAAAACATTAACCAGAATACCTCTACAGAACGTAGGTAACCTCTACAGAATAGAGACCCAATAGTATTATAGTCAGTTGTCTTATTGAACCATAATAATATGTCAGTCCAGAAATGACGTGGTTTGTTTTGAGCGGATGCAACCCACCCCTTCTTTCTCTCTAATTGAACCATATGTCAGTCCAAAAATGACATGAGTGTGTTGATTGGACTCACCCCACCCTTCTATCTCTCTAATTGTGCACTACTATCGATGTAGGGGGTTGGATGGCCGAATGGTTAGTGTGCGCGCGCTGTATCATAAAGCCTGTCATTGAGTCAACTGGCGTGGTTTCGAATCCCCGGTTGTACGTGGCAAGGAGTAGGGTCGTTTTGCCAACCTCGTCTAAAGACCCCTACTCGCAAGCGAATTATTGAAATAAAATTAAAACCGTATGTTAGACCCGAAATGACCTAGTTTGTGTCGAGTGGACGTTAAACCCCATTCCCCCCTCTCTCTCTCACTACCGATGTAAATAGATGATTTATATAACAGACATCTACAAGTGAGACTCAGCTCAATTTATCATTAGAAACAGAAGTCGACTACACGTCTGGTGTCGTGTTGGGTCCCAATAATCGATATCAGTAATATACTAGTCAGCTACTTCATCCTCTCTCTCTTATACACTTCAACAATCACAGAAACACTGAAATGGGCTTAAAGTCCACTCAATATAAACTAGGTCATACAGTTTTATTGCGTGTATAGGGGTCTTCAGGAAACCGGAGGACGCAAAGAAACCCCACGAGGTTAGATAGGAAACCAAAGCGAGCGGACAAATCTGAAGGGTTCATAAAATTATCACCCCTAATGGTAAATATGCGTATAAAAACTATACGTTTCTTCGCCCCAAAAATACCCCTTCAAAATACGAATGTTCTCCTTGACTTTTGATTTTCTTTACTGTCTGCTCCAGATCGCATTTTGAATCTGGTACCCTACCACAGCCCACGTGCTGTTACATTGGTTCATTAAGAGTATGTGGCGCCCGGGGTAAAATTTGTCCCTAACAGTGTGTAAGATAAGCGTGCAGCGCTCTCAAAATATGCAGATGCAGTAACCATGCCCATTTTGTACTGAACAGTACTGAAATTACACCTAATGTGTTTAAAACTATGTGTTTAAGTCTATCGTTTTTACTAACATGTAATCCTTTTCTGTCTTGTACATCTGGAAGATACATACACCTGAGGTTCACGTGATAAACGTAATCATTAATCATAGTCATGGTGGCGGAATATATTACTCGGTGGTTGCGGGTTGTATCTGTAGATGATGTTGCATATTTCTTGCATATAATATGCTTTCCATCAGTAATAGTAGTAGACACCTGGCGGAATGCATGGTTAGAGTAATCACTGGAACCAGCAACGTGCTCAGCATATAATATGCACATTATGCAGTGATCAGCTTTTTTTCTTATTGAATACCCACCCTGTCCCATAAATGAAAATAAATATATTGAGAACTTTTGTAATACTTTTGTACCCGGCCCTTCTCATAGTCTTTTCAATCGTATCGTCATTACTACACAGATAGCCATGGAAACGGGGGCTAAAACACAGATCATAATTTAGTCTGAAACATTCCACTTTTCCGAGTGAGCTCGCAGCTCTCGCTCTATTATCCCGAGCTCATACATGTAAATTGACGGAATTCCATGGTGACTTAGTGACTATGTCTGAAACATTCCACTTTTCCGAGTGAGCTCGCAGCTCTCGCTCTATTATCCCGAGCTCATACATGTAAATTTGACTGAATTCCATGGTGACTTAGTGACTATGTCACTGGATTCCAAACTAGGGTGTCCCGGGTTCGGATTCCGCTGTCAACCGAGAAAGTCCCTTGTGATATCCCACAAAATGTTCCATTGTAGAATGGAGGGCTGAAAAAAGAAAAGTACCTAGTCGTTCGGACGACACAAAAACCAGAGGTCCAACTACCGTTTTCTTATAGCAGGGCAGTTAGAAGAATCTTTGACTGTTGAAGCGTAGGCCAACATGGCGTATATTTGCCCGGTTTTGTTATCCAGGTTGCTCCAGAAAACCAGGACGTTAAATCAGATTTAGTTTGCTAGCACTAATCCAAATTAAAAAAAATCTTATCAACCCATTGTAATATTTTAATTTGGTCTAATAATCAAAGGCGGTTTCGATATAACGTTTTTAATTAATCAAATGAGAGTAAACCCATTTATCTTGTAATTCTATATCAATTTGTTATTTATGATTACAATGATATTCAATGTATTTATATTTTATTGTAAATAATGTCCGCGGGAGATGAATTTATATAAGCCCCGGCTTATTTTCAGATCTCACAATCATATAATGTACTTTTATATTATGTAAATATTTATTGATTAAATTTTGTCAGGAAAAAAGTGTTTTTTAAACTTTTTTGTCCATTTCATTATGCAGGTTGTGGGGAGGGGGAATAGTGGGGTATTAAATCGCATTTCATTCCATTCCATTTCAATCCTACATGCAATAATCTTTTAAATTAAAAAAAAAAGAAGTGCAGGCTATGTAAATTGTGTAAGATTGGAATAGAGAGCTTGTCGTTTTTGCTATAATAGAACAGATAATGAAAAAAAAAAGTTTAAAATTTCCCTCAAATTACTTTATTCTGAACGAAGTCAAGATAGCTGATTATGGGCTTTGAATGTGAATACATGTTTAATTAATAATTTATATAACAACTGAGGCACCCCTGCTCAGCTATAGGCAAATGTAACTATAATTCATCTTTAAACGAGAAGTGGCGAGTTTTTGAGCCAGGAAGTATTATCATTCACCACTGCTTCCAAAATTATAATATTAAAAACATATCATAGAATACTGTAAAATACTTCCTGATTGATACATAATAATAAATAATTCGAAACAATTAAAAACTTTAGCATCTATCGTGTTCATAAGGTTTTTGGCAAATTCGGATAACTCCGAAACGGAAACTCGCGGAACGTTAAGAATCAATGGGGTTTTCCTCATGACCACCATGCTTTCTACGAAATTTGAAGAAAACCCCGTAAATTGCTTGGTGTAATATAGTTCGTTGGTGAGTTATCTTGGTAGCAGCATGGGGTATGTTTATGATCGAGAATGTTTACCTTTTCCTTGAATTTCCATAACATATTATTCCAGTCACAATTATGAAATATATTATTGTCGAAATGGGAGTACATCGTACGGATAGTGATAGTGTATATTTTATGTATGGTCCCCTTGACGTCAGCGGCCAATCAACCGGATAAAGGCTGTAATTGAATAATTGAAAAGTGTTTTCGGGCGGCTGATACTAAAACGGTAATATTATGTGGAATAATGTTAACCAGATTGTTTTGAACTTGTGGTAAAATGTATAAACTGACCACTGGCTATAAGTACAGAAAATTACGTTTGGTGACCGACCTATGAGAGTGAGAGAAATGGGGTTTAACGTCCACTATAGACATAAACCATGTCATTTCGGGACTAACATATGGTTATATTTTATTTCAACAATTCGCTTGCGCTTAGGGGTCTTTATACCAGTGGGAGGAAACCGGAGGTCTCGGAATAAACCTACAAAGTTGAGCAGGCGACACTTCTCCTTGTCAACGGGGAATCGAAACCACACCAGTTGACTCAATGACAGACCTTATTATTGAACGCACCCGCGCTAAACATTCGGCCATACAAACCCCACCGATTTTATGTGATCTCTAAATATGACACAATAAAACCAAATGTTACGGGCAATAATATTTCTTTTCGCGTTGTTTATGAGACACATAAAAAAGCTTGTCAACTGACAAAGTGTAAACTCAGCGAACCAGGAAGTATTGGCACCCAATCACTGCTTCTAAAATCATGATATTGAGAAATATATTCTTAGGATTAATTACTTCCTGATTGTACCACTATTATAACTGGTCATATGTAACATTCTGTCGCCCGAAGAAACGTTATGTTAATTGAGACTCCGCTTCGCTCCCCCAGTTCTAAAATTAAATCATTAAATGGCGATCGTATTTTAATCCATTTACAGGATATAGAAATTTGATTATTGGGATTATCATATCAATAATTTTTTAAATAATAATTTATATTTTATTTGATGCCAATTTATATTTTATTTAGCTCTTTCATAATGCATCTTTAACCGTTACTGGTTCATATAAACTCGATCATTTCTGGTGATGTATTTATGTTCCAATAATGTGCTTTGCTTACAGGGAGCACCCGGATAAAACTTCTAAATAAACTGTCATTCTGATTGCGTTTACTGCTTGTTGTCATAATATTTCCCCAGATTATCTACTATTACCTACTAGCTAACTCAGACGCCATACTGTGGCCGTAGGCAAGCCACTTAGCTAATTGACAGATCTTTGACTAGAATGGCAATATTTGAATGTACGTGACAATGTATCTGAGAGAGAACGAGAGACAGAGAGAGAGAGAGAGAGAGTGATTTCCAAGCAGGTAGCGCCTACTGAGAATGACGGAGTCTCTTGGTTTAGATGAGAGACAAATTTTTTTGGAGGACAAATTTAATGTAAATACAATTCTATAAAATTAATGCTTTCTTCTGTTGAAATGTCACCAGTTACCATCATTAATGGTTAAAAAGACAGAAATATATTGTCTACACAATTTAAACGAAGTTAATTTTATAACTTAATGAAACAATGAATTGGGAGATGCTGGCAAGATAAAGTTGTAATGACACTTCTTAACACCTGTAAAAAATTAAATGATCAAACACATCTTTCTTAAAAATCTAATGAAGCTATAGATCTTCGTTAGCTACAATACAGCTTGATCATTTAAACAAAGACAAATTGTTATTTCAAAGTATTTAGCAAGAAATGTGTTTTTAGGTGAAAGGGATCAACTATTAAATAAAAGTACGAACATACGTCATCGTGGCCATGTTGAAATGCGAAGCCATATCGAATGTGCCACCCTTTGCCAGTAGCGTACGAGGTCTTAGAATTGGTCCGGGCATATTTCACCTACCAAGTCAGCCAATTATTCGTTATTGTTTTTCAACAGTATATGTATCTAGTTTGATGAACGGAGGCGTGTAGAAAGTGTTCGATTCCAGCAGCTGTTATTTAGGAGATAAACACTTCATGTTTTGCATTTAGAGGGGTGTTATTGTCCAATAGACATGTCCTGAGATCATTAGGACCCAAGACGCGTAGCGTCGCGGGTTCTAATGTAAAATCGTTCTAATGTAAAATCTCAGGACATGTCTATTGGACAATAACACCCCTCTAAATGCAAAACATGAAGTGTTTATCGACATTGTAACATGCTATATTCGATTTTAAAAGAAAATACTAAAACAGAGGGGTGTTATTGTCCAATAGATGGTGTCTAATTGACCAATCAAAATGCGAGGTTTACTCTTAGCATGTTACAATATTTAATATCACTTGTGAAATATGCCATCTCTCTTTAAAGTAAAGGTAATACAATAAGCAAAGTGATCGTCCCAAACGCCAGTATCCAGTTTCCTCAAATGGTCCCTTTTCTGTCCACAAAACAATTAGAGATCCTAACATTCACCAAAGAATATGGTCATGTAATAACGGAAAGAATACGAATGCGGGTTATCAAAACGCCCAAACAAGACATTGATTTTTTTACTAGGGCACGTACGCTTTCTACAAGGGTGCTGTTACATGCACTTCAATGTACGTAAGGGTGGACCCCAGAGTTTCGTACAATTCGAACGACTAGGTAATTCTTTCATTGTCGGCCGCGCTGATGCTACCTTAGACAAGCGAGAATCCGAGCTATCAAGACTAAGGATGAGATTAGATTATGATATTATACAGCAGAAAGTATGACAGCTTGTTATAGCTGGTCAACTAACGATCAATATGTCATCGATCACTGTTACAACCAGATCATCGAATATCTGTCAGATCATCCCCTATTATCTTAGATCACGTCTGCTTCGTTGGTAAACTAACTGTCGCCATTAGAAGAAATGGAGAGAGAGATAGAGAGAGAGGTGGGGTTTAACGTCAACTCGACACATACCTGTAAAATGACGCGATTATATTTACTATTATAATTATGAACTAGGTCATTTCGGGACCAAAATATGGTTTAATTTTATTTCAATAATTCGCTTGCGCGTCGGGGTCTTTAGCAGTGGGAGGAAACCGGAGAAAAACCACGAGGTTTGGCGGGCGAACCTACTCTTTGTCACGTACAACCGATGAGTCGAAACCACGCCAGTTGACTCAGTGGCAGGCTGTTTGATACAGCACGTGTGCTAACTATTTGGCTATCCAAGATTTTTATTGCAGCTTTCTGGCTCCCTCCACTTTTGCTGCATTACACAGAACGTAACAACTTTTATGCCATTTAGCTTTATGCTTTACCATGGTTTTTTCCATGCTATCCCCATCATCTAGTCGGGATATGTTTATATGTAAGAGCATTTTGTTGAACTCATGAAAGGTAGATAAAGTAATGGCCTAAGACGAGTAACGTGTTGCTGATGGGTTTATGAGTGTTCCACCATGTTCTTGACACTAGAGCCAAAATATCCCAGTTGGTCGGTTGAACAGATTATGTGACTGTAGCACATGTCCAAAGAGCGAGTTTAAGACTTTTGGACACGATAGGTGCTTGTCTAGATGATCGTCACTTGTAGAATGATACTGATACCTTGTTAAATGTATTTCCTCTGAATATATCGGATTTATAAAGAAAGTTCAGACGTTTATTGAATATTTTTACAACACTATCGTGTGCATATATAACATGGTGATTGATATGAAATGTGGACTGTTTGTGTTTGATCAGTAAAAGCTAGTATCCACTGAAATGGAACAAAAAGAATTCTTGATATCCGTTTAGAAAAGGAGAAATTGCAAAAAATACACCTGCTCGATTAGAATTATGACCATTTTTAGAAAACAATTAATAGTTTAGGTAACATTTAAGGCCTAAAGAAAGATCTGCAATAGTCAGATTTAGCTGTTTAAGGTCTTCGACTTTTCTGCAATAACCGCGCTAATGAAGTCGTGCAATGTGCCTTTTGAATATTAGAAATGAACAAGTCGATCAGATTTGATCAAATACAACCATTAGCGTACTAATTAAATTTATTCTGCTGTTAAAACCAAACTCACGCACTTGTTAATTGGATTACCTTGGGTTCAATGGTACGGATAATACATTAATATGCTTCAAAGGTTTCTTTGTATATTTAATGGCATCTAATGATTTCTACTTGCAACACGAACCTGATATCGGTAGAATTACACCGAGGAATTATATCAGGTGTAGGAATCATGTTATTCCTGGAAGCACCGCTTCGTGGTAAATAAACCCAAAGAATGGGACGAGCTAATAAACCGGAAGATATGAAAATGAACGATATTCGCGTTATTTCATGAAATGGCTATCTACAAATATATTGAATGCTACAAACTAAAACACCTTAAACCTCTTATCAATTATTTAATTATTTGATACTTTCACATAGCAAACGTTTTGTGTTGTGTTTTTGTATCTCGTTTGGAATACAAACAATTAGACCAGTTAGATCACAGCACCACCCAAACCTCCAATAAAATAAATCAGATCAGTTAGATCACCGCACCACCCAAACCTCCAATAAAATAAATCAGATCAGTTAGATCACCGCACCATCCAAACCTCCAATAAAATAAATAAGATCAGTTAGATCACCGCACCATCCAAACCTCCAGTAAAATAAATCACATCAGTTAGATCACTGCACCATCCAAACCTCCAAAAAAATAAATCATAACGGTTAGATCACTTCACTACCTAAACTCCCACTAAAATAAATCAGATCAGTTAGATCACCGCACCATCCAAACCTCCAGTAAAATAAATCAGATCAGTTAGATCACTGCACCACCCAAACCTCCAATAAAATAAATCAGGTCAGGTAGATCACTGTATCACCCAAACCTCTAATAACATAAATTGTCTGGATGCATGGCGGGTCTACTATGGAACTAATTATCCAAGGCCCCTAATCCAAAAGTGGTCTCAAATGTTGGGGAAGTTACTACAGAATAGCGATGTTTACTTTACATAGAATAGCGATGTTTACTTCACTGGCGGGACAGTGGCTACATAGAATAAGGATGTTTACTTTACTGTCCGGATAGATGCTACGTAGAATAGGGATGTTTACTTCACTGGCGGGACAGTTACTACATATAATAGGGATGTTTACTTCACTGGCGGGACGGTTACTACATAGAATAGGGATGTTTACTTTACTGGCCGAACAGTAACTACATAGAATACAGATGATTATTTTACTAGCGGGACAGTTACTACATAGAGTAGGGATGTTAACTGTACTTTAAATGATACGTAACACTGAAGAAGATAATATTGGTTAACTAAATTACGGTACTGGTGACGAAGGGCCCCACTGAGATTTAGAGCTTTGGAGCTCCAAACATGTACGTACGCCACTGCTTGGATGCCAGGACAACAACTAAGCTGTTAGTCACCACGTGACTCTGTCCCAGAACATTTTACGACACCGATCAGACTGCTGCCATTCTATGTTGACATTGTAAAATACAAAAATTAAAAAACCTATAGTCTCTAGCGATTATTATCTAGCATAAACCAAGTAAATATCAAAGGTTCATAAGACTCATTGGTATATAATTATCCCAGCTTCAATCAAAAAACTGTCACAATTACAGGGGCGTATTCAGGAATTTCAACCGTGGGTGAGAGGGGTGAGGGGGTACGAAACTTGGAAACAAGGTCAAGTTTAAGGTGAGGTCTTCTGGATGACTCGAGGATTTTATACAATCAGAACCTCAGTTAACTGAGGTCAAAACGGTAGCAATTCTTTGCACATTTCTTGTTTTTTTATGTCGATGAAGGAAGAAGATAAAAAATGCTTTGCGCCAGCAGCGGTGGCTTCGAGGCCTCTCAGCCCCCTCTTGAAACGCGCCATAATTGTTATAAATTACTCTCATGTCCACAATTTATACAGTCTAATGATGCTTACATATTTAAATTTCTTTTTTTAATGATGTTTTTTTTAAATTGTTTACATTAATTTTTAAAGAACATGGATCAACGGCCTTAAAATCGTTGTTTGTATTTAACTTTGATTTACGTTTAGTGTGTTATTTCCATTAGTTATTTAATTGTTTTGGGGTTTTCTTGTGCTAATTTCAATTCAAACTGTTATGCCATGTGTGTTTGAATCTATGTTTACTTGCACAGAGCCTCCGAGAATGTATAAATTGTAGCGAAGGACAAGATAAGAGGTACAATATCGCAGCTACGATATTAGGAGATTTCAAGTCAATTAAAAGTATGACATTGTATCAAATAGCATTCGTTTTCTGGTTCAAAGTGATAATACCCCCTTAATTTATACGCCCCCCCCCTCACTGTACAACCGATTTACGATTTAAATATCGCAGCGCGCAGCAAGTAAACGTGATACGGAAGGTAAAAATAGGCCAATCAATTCAAACCTAGGGCAAAGTTTGATTTGATGAAATCAAAACTGCTTATTAAAGGGAATTATGGTAATCTTTCTACGTTCCTTTTCTTAATGGAGGACCGGTCTGCTGATTGCCGGACAAGTTCAGAATAGCAAAAAAAATCAATTTCATGATATCTAGATTTCGCGTGCAGTACAACGTGTCTTTGGCATGTATTGATTCCAGAAAGTCGAATGGTATTCCACTTTATTTCTTGGTCAGTTCTCGCATGTAACACACACAATAAGCTTCAGTCGTCGCTAGGTCACCAGATGATCGCCATTTTGTCTCAACCCACTTCCGTTATTTACGTCATTTGCCCGGAGACATGTGAGAGCCTACGGATGTCCACGTGCTTTATGTGTAATAAGGGAAGATTAGATGGATTAATACTAGATATAAGGAGGTTAAAATGGCGGTTAATGCTAGCCTACTTTTGACGTCTGATATCATCCAATTATAAAAGTGCCTAATTTAAGGAGAAACAGATCACCAAGTCCATAACTATTTCGAAAACGTAGACGTAGTTTGGGTCAAAAATAACAATGTTATATTAATTGTATAACTATTTCGAAAACTTAGACGTAGTTTGGGTCAAAAATAACAATGTTATATTAATTGTATAATGTATCTTGATACTGCTTTGGTTAAAACACAGTTACGTCATTAGACGATAGTTTAAATATACATTATGTAGAATTTAGATAAAGAGTAGATCGTTCGTGCTATAATAGTTCAAAATTAGATAATGCAAATTTTTTTTTTCCTGGGCGAAGTTATGAATGTTTAAAGTTTTAACAAGAAATAGCGTAAACAGACTCGATTGTCAATTGTCAAAAGATATGTGAATAAATGTCTTAATAATAATTTGAAGCCAGAATTGGGCAAATTTATCCCTTGCTTAAACGAGACTAAAATTAGCAAGCAGCCTAGCTTCCGCTAAATATTATGAAACGTATACAATTTAATCGGAAATTGGCATCAAGCCTCATTTCATTTTATTTCATTACTAAAGGAAAGATTATCCGAACTCAACACAAACGGTGTCATTTCCTGACTAACATAATTATGCCACCTTACGTCTTGTCACGTATAAGGGTAGGGTCAAAACCAAGGTACTTAATACATTGCCAGACTAGACATTATGATCTAAAGCTGACGAAGATGGTGGGTGTGTTTAGAATATAATGATATATAATTAAACAATGTTGTCGAAGCTGACTATTGTAACGTATAGGGAACAGCTGAATCTGGAATCGAACGAGGCTAGCGAAGATGATGACTGTAATGACGAAGAACAGCTGTACCTAGATCTAATCACCTGTCTGGCATATTACCATCAATGGAAGCGGGCGTTAAACCACTAGAACGAATGAACGAATGTAAGGAGATGAAAGAATATTACACATGGCTGGCGAAGATGATTATACTGAAGGAGAGCTGTGTTAAGAATCTAATGAGATAATACAATAATAAAGTAAAATCGATCTTTTGTTGAGGATATCAGCCATGTCTATACAACTTTTGTCACGTTTTTTTTAATGGAATCTCATTTACCTTAATAAACAAAAATCTCATGCTCACGATCATAAAATGTCGATGGGATTAGTATAGAATACAGGAGCAAACTTTCGTACTCCTACAGCATGTGTGCAATTTCACTATCGTGGAAAGAGAGAGAGAGAGAGGGGGGAAATGGGGTTTAACGTCCACTCAACACAACCATATCATTTTGGGTCTAACATATGGTTTTAATTTTATTTCAATAATTCGATTGCGCGCAGGGGTCTTTAGCAGTGGGAGGACACGGAGTGCCCGGAGGAAAACCACGAGGTTGAGAAGGCGCCCCTATCTCCATGCCGCATACGCTCACACCAGGGCTCTAAATCAAAGCCGCAGTTCGGAGGTGGCCGGCCAGCTAGAGGTCGAAGCGCGGCACTCTAGACCATTAGGCCATCCCACCCCACCCCCACTATGGTGGAAGCTGGCGTTAAAAGAAGCGTCTAGTCCTGCGGAATTCCGATATAGAACCACCATGAAATATCCATCGATAGGCGACGAGATGGAGCGATGCACCTCGGTTATAGGTGTTTCGCCCGTCTGTAGAAAAGTAATTTCCAATTTGCAGTAGTTTGACCGTACACAGTTAAATCAGAAATGTTCAAATTAGCTTTTACGCAAAATTTGAGACAATTCTGTCAAAACAACCCTCTAATATAGACGTTTTGACTTTTAAATTACAAGTCATACATATTTGTACTTGTTTTCAAAGATGTCGACAAAGACTCTTGAGTCTTGATAATCTAATAGAATCTCCGGGGTTCGGGTGGCCGAATGGGCCAACACGTGCGCTTTAGATCTCAAGGTATGTCATTGAGTCAATTAGCGTGGTTTCGATCCAGCATGTGTACGTCACAATAAATAGGGTCGTTTGAGTGTCAACGTTTTTGTCTTTATCCCTGTTTGCCTGTCTCTCTCTGAAAAAAATCTTGAACGAAATTACAAAATAAACAGAACGTCAATCGGGATACAAAACTGTTAGCTACGTAATAATCCCAATTCGTATCAGGTGTTCCTTGACAATTTCTAGGATTAGTTTTGCAAAGTAACATGACCAGTAGTCATTTTATAGGAAGGTTTTGAACGACCATGACTCTCCACCCAGCAATAACACTTTTAATTAATTTCATATATTCAATCAATTTATAAATGGAATACATTTAAAGGATTATACGCGATACACTATCGTTATAATATGGTTTATTATGACATAAAATCTCTGAAATTAGCCAATTAACAATAATTACATAGATAATACTCTTAACATTATACTTTTTTATATGTTTAAATGTATTGTAAATTGCAGATTATGGTATTACAATTTCTTGTATTTTCAATTATTGAGAGTAATATATCTCCGAGCGGCTTAATAGGGATCAACTAACTCTGATTGAATTTAAATTTACAGAAACATAATACCATGAATTATAATTAACTGTATTGTACCAGTGTCATATAGTCTTTAGAATTCGCAGATAAAATAATTATGTATCCGATTTTCTAATTTTAATAGCGTATTAGGAACTGAACGGTAGAAACCCACAAATTAATTAAGGAGAGAGGTCCATAGATGCCACACTTGGTCTATTAAAATAGACAGGCTTTATGGTATACAACTCATTCGCTGGCATCGCCCCCCCCCCCCCCCATCTCTCTACAGCCCCCCCCCACACCTCTAAAGGATATAATATATTATCTTTTTGTAATAAGTAGAATACAGGATCACAATTATTTTCGACTCGGCTTCTGTAGTCATTATCAAGCAGTGGGGGTTGGGATGGCCTAGTGGTCTAGAGTGCTGCGCTTTACACGAAAAAAACAGAGTGCCGCGTTTTGACCTCTAGTTGGTCGACCACCTCTGGCTTGCGGCTGTGGTTTCGAGCCCAGGTGTGAGCGTATGTAGCATGGAGATAGGGGCGCCTTCTCAACTTCGTCGGTTTCCTCCGGGCACTCCGGTTTCCTCCCACTGCTAAAGCCCCCTACGCGCAAGCGAATTATTGAAATAAAACTAAACCATATGTTAGTCCCGAAATGACCTAGTTGTGTTGAGTGGACGTTCAACCCCATCTCTCTCTCTCTCTTATCAAGCAGTAATTGTGACCCGTATACTCCAGTTAAATTACTAAATGTCATTGAAACTATTTAATGATTGGAAGGTGGACAAGGGTTACTGAAACTATTAAAATTATTTTGGTAATTTGTATTTAAAAGAGCAGTTATTCGAGCTATCACTTTTCGGGGGTAATATCCAGCTTCAAATTTATTTTGCATGGGATTGCGTCTACATATAAATTTTAGTTATGTATGTAAACATCACCAGACGGCACCCCCTGGAACTTGTGTATATTCGACGGTATTATTACATAGTTTACAAACACGCACATATAGGGCTGTGGACGATTACGGATAGCACCCGGATCCATTCATTTACTAGATTTGATATACGTTTGTTGTTTACGGTCTAATTGCCTTGTCTGTATGTATTACAGGGGATCATGGTGGCTACGTGGGTAAGACGTTGGCTCGCTAGCCGGGGGTCGGGTGTTCGGTCCCTGCATTGGCTGAGAAAATTAATCCATATTTTCTGGCGTGGTTCTCCCGTGTCAGTGATGCAGGATGGAGGGCTTGTATAGTCGTTCGGATGGGACGTTAAACCCTATTTCATTTCCTTTATTTATGCTGTGTGGTGCAACTACTGATACAGCTGAGAACATTAAAATATGGTTGTATATAAATAGTTGACGAAGCAAATCGTACAGGAGTTGACAGTATGATGAGTTTCATTATAATATATTGAATAATTATTGTCGTATCAAATCTGCGTCCAACACGCGGACATGCAAACTGTGTTAAGCTGTAATTGTCTAGCACTTTTCAACATCATGGAACAACGACAAATGATTTGTGAGTCCAGCTTTATCTAACGCCAGCTTCCACAATTAAGTGATTTTGAAGAGAATGTGTAATATATGAATAATAATGGAGATGACGAACCACGAGGGAAAAGTCACCGTGTTCACTATCACTCACTCACATAGACGCCCATAATATTTTAAATACAGTAGAAAAGGCATCAAATTTACGTTATTAACTTTTGATGACAGTTCCTGGAAATAGGCTTCCTGGTTTTATTTCCGTTGTCTATTATTTTGATATTTGTAGACACACGATAAAGGCAAGTCTCATGAAGGGTTTAACGAGTTGCTGACCAGAATAAAATCAGTGATGTGATTGGAATACTTGTCAAACTCGGGTGACAATTTGTCCAGGAAATGACAAAACTAACAATACTTTACTTTATCATTGCTGACAAATTGTTCCAAACAAACGATCGATTGATAACGAAAAATGTGGTAAAATGATAATGAAAACCTAAATTACAATGTGTTAAGAATTATATCTATTCATTGGCTTCGAGGTCAAATCTGTGCTATAATTTTATTACTAAATCAATGTACAATATTTTGAGTTTTTATCACTTTGTGCGCTAATCACATTACTTGTATATCACAATAGGGTTTAACGTTCGCTCAACTCTTTCGGGAATAACTAATTCCATTAGACAGACTATCCTATTCCTTGTCGGGTAAAGGCAGCGAAACCACCACCTCATGTCCTAAAGCGCATCACAAAAGGGATTGACCATCAGGTAGAGTCCAGTTGTGTGGAATGTTAGTCCGATCAGGCGCTTAAGGTAAACTGGTGAACGCAACACTATCCGATCTTAGATGTTATTGTAGGAGCAGGGGGGATCATTCTACACGCAAACAAAACCGATAAGACAAACCGGCGAAGAACACCAACTACACGAACATTGTCAAATATCAAACCAATTGATCGATCAGCCGTAAGGGTCCACTGTGCTATACATTCACCACCATCTTTTAAACTAGTTTTTTAAAAAAAGAAGAAAAGTAAGCGTCTGTGCGGCCTATGTATTTGTAAATCGTATAATGGACAAATTGTGATAAAGCTCCCTAGTAGTGTGTAACCAATCTGACGTGCTCAGACCGTTCAACGATTGCTGGAATAGAGGTTAAAATTGTATTCTTAAAAGTTTTAGGTGATGTTACTAACAATAATTTTGGCCATTTTTTTTTCAAATCGCTCAATTCTAACTAGACATTTGAAGTTTATATTGGTTTCTATTGATTTCGCAACGTCATCTTACGTGTCTTACATAAATGAAGTAATAATAACTCTGCTATCATTTTCTTAAACAAACAGCATTCAAAGCGAAGGGGTTTATATCTGTGCGGATGTTCTTAATAACTAAACAGTATTTACAAAGTATACATTGATGACTATTGATTAGTGTATCAATATAAATTAGTAATCTTTATATATTACATAATAACAACATTCTTTACAAAGTATACATTTATGACTATTGATATTTAGTAATCCATATGTTGTACAATATATTGTGACTACAACGTTTACCAACACAGACTAGTAATCTTGTATACCATATTTGTGACTATTGGTATCCATACAGTATAATAATCTGTGTATATATTATATGTGTGACTATTGGTATCTATAGTCTATACAGACTTATAATAATCTGTGTATATATTATATTGGTGACTATTGATAACCTTTATGTATACATAGTAGTAATTTCTGTGCATATATTTTTGACTATTATCTATCGACGACTGTATCACATGTATATCCTATGTACTAGTAATTTGTGTATACTATGTATGTGTGACTATTGATAACTATATCAAAGCTGACTAGTAATCTGTGAATTGTATAGATTTATAATACCCGTCTCCTGTGTATTATCGTTATAGATCACGTAGTCGTTAGTACTGTCATGGCTGTCAGAAATAGTTGTCATCGTAAGAATCAAACTGAGAATTATTTATAAATAGTCAAGATGAATAATACTGATGTATTTGACGAAGCATATTAGATGTCTTGTGGGAGTAATAGTCATTAGGAAAAACCCGGAGCGGTTCTAGTTTTCTGATTGTTGTATCATTCACAGTTGTGGATGCAGGAAAAACATGGCGTGGGGGGTCAACGAAACTTGGTTTAATTACTTTAATTGGTATTAACGCGGTTCACGGGACTGCAGCCAACAAACACCCACATCCCCTCTCAAACTGCAATATTTTGATTTTTGCAGGAGCTTATTGAACCAAACGTATATCAAAAGTGTTTTATGGAGATACCTATACAGATCTGCCGTTTTTATATTGGATACCTAAACTACATAAAAATCCCTACAAGCAACGTTTTACAGCAGGTTCATCCAGTTGTTCCACAAAACCTCTTTCAAGGGTATTGACATCTATACTAACGGCACTGAAAGAGGGTATTCAAAAATACTGTAACAAAATATACTCTCACAGTGGTTTTAATCAAAGAATTACTTGATGGTTTGCAATCTAGATCACTTGCTTCAGTTCAGTCTCATCTATACAAACGTTTGACTTTTCTACTAAGTACACTAAAATTCACCACAGTAAATTAAAAGCTCGGTTAAAAGCGTTATTCACAGTGTCTTTTCATCTAAATCGGGAAATGTTAGATATCAATAATTTGTTGTTAATTACAATTCGACATATTTTGTTAAGAACCATAGTGATCCCAAAAATAAACTCAAGAAGATAATTTTAATTATGTTGTTGACGGTGAATTATTTTTGGCAGCTTAAAAGATGTTGGATTTTTTAATTGATAATATCTTTGTTGAATTTGGAGGGGAAATTTATCAGGAAGTGGTAGGCACCCCCATGAGTACCAACTATGCACCTTTGTTGCTGAAATGTTTCTCTGTTCCTACGAAGCAGTCAGACATTTTAATTTCACTTATCGATATATCGATGATGTTCTTTCACTGAAAAATCCAAAATTTAGTGATTATGTAGAATTCATATATCCTGAAAAACACTACTGTGTCAGTGACAATTACGCTTTCTACTTGGATCTGCGTCTCAATTTTGACAATTGCTATAAATTTGTACGATAAACGTGATGACTTTGACTTTCCGATCGTTTTCTTTCCATTTATTAGTAGTAACATTCCAATATTACCAGCTTATGGAGTGTTTGTGTTTCAGCTAAATCGTTACGCGAGAGTTTGTTCATTTTATTCTGAATGTTTAAGTAGATCTAGACATTTGCCATCTAAGCTTCAACTGCAGGAATACTTGTGAACTAAACTTATTAAAACCTTTATGATCGCCATATTGACTTGATGGGTAAATATAACAAGTCTCTCTCGACTATCATTCTAGATATATTTAATTGACGCGTATACTATCTCCCTGATAATGTCTGTCTACTACATCGTCCATGTCGGGTGTGGCGCCAGGCAGGGTAGTGTACTCTTCCGGACACCTGTTTACACAGTTTGTCTTGTATTTTGTACACAGTGAACAGTCCATATGCTGATTACACTGTTTTGCCTTATTACATTATTTTGCCTTTGCAGTTTTTTTAAGGACTTCGAATTTTGTCTAATGGTTTGGGTTGTTCGTACTTGTTTTTTTTTATTTGTATATTTGATATTTCAAGATTTTACAGGGTCCCGTGGGCTAGTAAATACATAAATTGAAAGGGGACTAACTGGTGTTAAATAAAAGATAAATGATTAGAGTTATGGTTAAAACAAAATCATCTCTGTGATCGAAACGTCGTATACGTCTTTTAACAGCGAGGGGTAACTGAATGAAACCCGCGAGGTTATGTTTGCCAGAGGTATATTTCAGTAAGTTTTGGGAAATTCTTAGACTTGATTTGATTTATTATGGGGGACATCCGGCCTTGAATTATGCATAAAACACGGGGCAAGCTTATTAGACCCTTGAGATAAGGTTACTAATGTTTAGTAAGGTTTTGGAAATGT
Organism: Patella pellucida; assembly: GCA_917208275.1. Lineage (NCBI taxonomy): Eukaryota > Metazoa > Mollusca > Gastropoda > Patellidae > Patella > Patella pellucida. The sequence continues at coordinate 63,889,295 of OU795036.1, read as the reverse complement.
TGTGGCTTAAAATTTGGTTTATTGAGAAGAAATAATCTGTCTAGAATTCAAACACTACTTGACTTGTGTAAATAAAAAAACGGAGATGAAATGTATGATCAGTATAATTTACAGTTCTCCATCTGCGAGTCATCATAATTATAAACTAATTAATATATGGCATAGAAATGATAAGTCTATGTTTATAGGACGTTCTAATTGACGAGTACTTCCGGTCAGTATTAAGACAAGAGGTACAGCTACAGCTGTATAAATGTTGTTTTTTATGATTAATTAACGTCCAGTAGTTATCACTTTCGTCTTAATCTTTGAAAGGTATAATTAACAAATTAAAATGAATTGAAATGAACATGGGTTTATAGTTTGATAGTCCTTGTCACCACCAACGTCGTTCTCCAGGAACAATATACAGTTTGAGTATCGAACAGATGACTCAGCTATGTTTGAGGTAATTATCTTTAACCGACGACAGTTACTCTGGGGGTTTTATTTTTTTCCCCAAACGAACAATGTTTAATTATTGGTGGAGTTATTATAACACTTTGAGCCTATAATTTGATTATTCTAGCCCATTACAAATATCGGTCTTTCAGTATTTATTTATTTTTCTAATTCCTTTAGGTGGGTAACGTAGTCTTCTGATCTTCAAAGGATCACGAGTTGCTTTAATCATGACGAGATGGCGTGGTATGGTTCACCGTGAAAAGGTAATCTAACCTCATTAATTAAACCTGCTATTAATTTACTCACCTCAACTGAATAAATAACGTTTCCATGGCACCTTTACATGTACAGCATTCTTTTTTATTTTCCATCAATTAGTATTGTTTGTGATTATAAACGAGAAATGGTGTACGGTGTCATAAGTCTACCCACGCAGTGGTGTATCTAGTGGTCCTTGCGTGGGATTATGATGCCCTAGCTCCACGTCTGGCATTTTCTGAGAAAAAGAAAATGGTTTTCCGAGTCTTATATTTTTACTTTAACCATATCATTGCCCCATATCTCAAAATGGCTCCACATTCTCTCCATGCGGTATGCTTTAGCGCGTTAATTTATCAGTAGAGGTGTTGGCGCTTTGGAAAACTTGGCTGGTTGGTTTGAAATTTATTTGATTTATCTACACTGTTATGGGCCTACAATGCCAGTCAGCGCCCGAAAATTTTATCTACTTCCATTACGATATCGGATTTTTTTAAAGATTTGAGCCACATCTGCCTATACATCTCTGTGATGTTTTAACTTTCAATCTACGAGCGACACTATTATAGTGTACGTTAGATATAATAGTTATCCAAATTAATTACATTTAATTAGATTTATTTTCTTTTTTATAATATAAATGAAATGAAATAGTATTCTGAACTGATCGGGCGAATGAAGCGTGTGCTATGTGGTAAATTCTATCCGGACAATGGCGTTGCCGCTAAACCTAATTTGGTTATTTTACGTGCACGACAACGAGTGAATGGCTGACCACGTACCAATGCCAAGTAAAAAACCAGTCAGGCTCACGGGATTCAAACACCGTGGCTCCTTTCTATAACAACCGCATATAAGTTAAGCAAACGAATAATTCATATGGTTTATAAATCAGATGGCTTAAATATTTTTCATACAGATAATTAATGAACTTATGACTGATACTATTGTAGAAGCCCGTAACCCTAGCCTAATAGAATAATTCATTTGATTTATAAATTATTAATGGAAAGGTAACGCTATCCTCTTTTTATCTCCTTAATGAATATAATCACTTACTCCAAATGAAAAGATCGTGTCACGCTCTTCTTAAATCCCGTCAAATCGCGTTTATTAACAACGAGGAAATTTGACGTCTGCCGTCATTCCATTTGCAGGAGATCCACATTTTCCCTAATGCTTTTAAGATCTCGAATTCTTTGATCAAGTCATTTTAGCTATAATTATACTTATAGGTGAACAGACTCGAGTTTTCTCAGCGGTTGAAGATATGAGCAGGCATAGCATGTGAATACTAACTAATAGCCAGTAAGGTAACCCGTCGGAGTTTCCTTTTAAGAAATAATTTGCTGCACCCTGGAAGTCCCGAATTCTAAGATCAATATATACGTCCATTTAGACCATAGTGGTGATAGGTGTCGTATTCGTGACAGGGTAAGCATACTCTTTCTAGGCCATCTGATACCTAGCTAATTCATACTATTACATTTGGTTTCACTTCATTCAGTTTTGTTTTAACCATATGAATTACAATTTTCTCTATATTTTTGTTCACCAAATCAGTATAAATTTTCTAGAATACAATCTCGCCCAGGGGTATTTGGCAGCATGTATTTGGTATCAGAAGTTCGTGGATACATGTATATTTACATGTAATCTTAAAGTTGCTTACACGGTAACCCTGACGCCAGTTTCTTGAAAGATAATTCCATATTATGATTTATGCGAATACAACTTTAAAAAATCAGACGATCAATACCAAACAGAACCGTGTCCGCCATTCCTTGGAATGACGTTGGTGCACTAGTTACACCAAATGGTACGTTCCAATATCCTGAGCCTTTGCAACAATCTGTGAATTAGGCTGTGAATCTATTTGTAAGTGTCTATTCTCATTTCCGTTCCATCCACGAATCGTATTAACTTCGTTAACAGTTACATTAACATTTATTCAAAAGTGAACGACATGTGTAAGGTGTTAACGATTCATGAATAAGACATTTCGGAATGACGTAGTCATCAACAAAGAAGTCATCTGACCATGTAGCTATTTGGGCGTTTTTCCACGCAGGGCATAGTTATTTGTCTAGCACTCTTTCCAAAAAGTAAATGTAATTTTAATAGTAATTGCTATAAACTTATTATACGGCTATGGTTTTAAAATTTAAATTTAAATATTTGAATCTGACCACTGTATACATTTAAAGATGCTCTAAATTATACGATTTCACTTTGATTTTACGTTAAACTAACTAACCCGAAAGCGGCTTCTCGTGAATCTCTTTCCTGTTGGCCAAATGCGTACTTTGAAATGAACAAATTATGTGCACGAATAGAGGAATCTTTTAAAGTTGAAAATGTCTTTATTTTAAGTGGGTTGGAATTGGGTTTAGTGTCTTCATTTTCTAAACCTACCGAGCTAAATAAGATGGACATACGCCATTGGAGAAATCTTATGACATCGACGCTACAACCTACTATTATTTCCATTTTCACCTTTCGAGGATATTTAAAGGGACAATCCCGAATTAAACAGGGGCTCAAAAATAAAAGTCTTAGATTGTATGAAAATAAAACGCCAAAATATAGGGGGATGGTGTATTTACCCTGTCTTAAAATTTCAACTCAAAATATTGAGTCGTTTGGACGTGAATGCCAAAACTGCTTATCCGGACACGTAACCCTTTTAAGATTTCGGGTAAATTGTTTCGTTGGGTGACCTTAAAACCGATTACGTTTACTTGAGAGGGTTATGTAGTGAATAAACCATTAGCCGTACTTGATAGAGAAAGGCAAATTTCAACTACACATTATTTAATCCAGATACCACAAAATACACCTTGGGGCAGCGGTCTCAGATTCCAGATGCAGACTGATGATTAGTCGTTTGAAAACGTATCATAAATACTGAAGTAGTTGCTCGGTCCTTGACACGAATATTTTAGGGGATTTTAACACAAAATTAAGCAGTTTTATACCGAAAACAAATATCGGGATTAGCCCTTTAAAGTGCTGCCAGTTGTATACAAATGTCTCGATTTGCCGTCCTACTCGAACCTTTACTTGCCAGGCCTTGAAATCAGGCATGAAATCCAGAGGAAGTGTCGCGCGGTAAATTCGCACCATTCCTACTAAGACATCGTGAATTCCCCCAATATTTTATGACGTCTGTAAAGAGTTTAGCACAGCTTCAGTGATTTATTTGAGACATCTAACTAATAAAAACATTATATCTTTCTCAGTAAACGACGCTAATAACCAACAATTGATTTATAAATCCTTTGTAATAAATTCTATAAGACACCCATACCTGATAATTTTTTGTTCAATATATTATAGCCTTTAATATTCACTAGCTAAATCTCATGATTTGCCTGATGCACATTGGATGCACAGCTAGAATGTCTTAGACGAATCTTTACGCGGGCTGATAACATTTAACGGTGCCAACAACACCTCACTTCAGGGGTCAGCTTGGCACGGTTCTCAGTAAGGCACGCTCATGTTTGACCCGTTTACACTACAAAAAAATAATAACCACTTTCTTCACGTCACCATCCCTGCTTCAATGTCGTAATATAAACAGGTCGGACAATGGTAGAAAATATGGATATGGATTTTGTTCCTGGAACATATTATATTACATGATTTTTTGATATCTGAATAATTTACCTTTCCATAATTGCATCTTCGACGTTTCTGTGAGAGAGAGAGAGAGAGAGAGAGAGGGAGAGAGAGAGAGAGAGAACCACTTGACACATGCAGTCTAGGTTATTGCGGGACTAACATGATTCAATTCGGCTACGCAAGGGTCTGTAGCAGGGGGAGCATCAACGACCCTGATCCTAATCACATGTCAACTGAAACTAAATTAACCATACCACTTGACTCGATTACTAAATTGATTCGAAAGTATCGAGTGTGTGTGTACGGTGTCTCTGTGTTCCGTATAATATAAATTGTATAATATGCGCAGTACGCCATTCCATCAGGACATAATCTCTATTTTATCAGCTCAGAATGATCACGTTAAATTGTTCTCCACGATAAATCAATAATACAACTGATTGTTCCTTATATATATTATAGCTATATTTAAATATGAGTGCATTGCGACTAAAGGTCTCGCGCACATCTCGTGGGTCAGCTAAAGGCCTACAACTGTAATATTAGAAATATCAGTATCAAGATTAGACGATGATTGAAAATTTATATTCAGTTGATGCAGGCTAATTAGTAGACTCTTAAGCCTAGCACACATAGGCAATTTTCTAAGACAGTTTCTTAACGAGTTTTAAATACTCCCATTCATTACCCTAGAAAACATATGAAAGATGAACCAGTTTAAAATAAAAGCCTTCTCGAAGACCGGTCGCGAGCTGGGTTTGCAAAAGTAGTTTAACTTAAGCGTCTGAACGGGGTATCACACAAGACTAGGGGAAGTAATCCCTACCCCAGAATTCCCAATAGATGAATTTCGTATGGAAATGGTCTCGTTCCAACAATCTTGAAGACACATAAATCAACGTACTGTCTTACTATTTCTTTCTTTTTCTATGGGGATTACCGCCACATTCGCTGACCGTCATGCACGTTCTGGTAGATAATAGTATCGGATACTTCTATAATACTCTACGGCCTTCAATATAATAGGAGCTCCCTCGACATAAAAACCACACTTGAAGCGTACTAATCGAATCAAGAGGGAAGGATCTAGTTTCCGATTATACACAAAAAGATCATGTATTATTTAATAGTATATTGACTGATGTATTATGTATCGTCTTAAACCACTGATATAAGTAACTCTTGAGCCGAGAAGGGTCTATTGACAAAAAGCCCATCGTTAAAAAATTCAACGATATCCTTCACTGCCAACGTCCTCCAATGCTAATGTATTCACTGAGGCGTGATCTACTCTTGAAGTGCGTGATTCCTTTAGTCCGAAAGTGCTCGCCCGGATAGAATGATTACGCGTGAATACCTTCTTCTTATCTGATGTATAGATTCCTTGTTATAAAGAACAGTGTGCCAGATTCCAGGTTGTGACAATTCCATATTGTACTTTGTAGCATCATTAAAGATGGAGTCATAGATTCCACTGTAGGAGGAATTACTCCAGTCCCAGATTAGTTCCTTTAGGAACTGTCTCTGAGCGGGCAATGTCCACTGAGCGGTATTTTCATATTGCAGCTATATAAGGCTCGACAGAGCTGTCATTGGACATCGCCAGTCCCAATTTAGTTCCTTTAGGAACTAGACCTAGATAGCATAATATTGTAACGCCATTAAAGGTGAACTCTTAGAGTCCATATTGTAAGAGGCATTAGAGGCGGAATTGTCCAGGTTTCTATATTTTAAAACATCACTGGCCACGATTCTTTAAGAGGAACTTCTAGATTTCATATTGTGAGGAGAAAGTAACCCAGGATCTATATTTGAACACTATTAAACGTACAGTCCTAGATAATATATTGTAAAGATATTAAAAGGTATGTGTCTCAGATTCAATATTGTACGAACATTAAAGCGACTATGTGCTAGATTCAATTTTGTTAGACCAGCTATGTTTTAAACTACTACAGGGCCGTGGAGGCCGAATGGTGGGACACTGGCCTCTCGGCTCGATGTTCCTGGACCGGAATACCGGCATTGGCCGAGAATACCATTCGTGATTTTTAAAACCCGGCTTTTAACGACTTACAAGAAAATTGTGACTATACTTTATAGGATCCGATAGAAAAACGAGGTTTAAAGAAGAGAACGAGGTACGTCACTGCGTGTCTATATTTACCTAATCCACATTGTTCACGTGGTCACAGAAATTAAATTTACCATGTGTTAGTCTCAAAATAACAAAGTATTGTGCTGACAAAACGTTATACCGCCTTCCACATTGTTCACGTGGTCACAGAAATTAAATTTACCATGTGTTAGTCTCAAAATAACAAAGTATTGTGCTGACAAAACGTTATACCGCCTTCCATTTTAATAAAAATACAGGGGACTATGGCAAAAAATTTGATCATGGTCGCCCGTGGAAATTTGTTTCTTTGCTAGACAGGACGTGACAACGCTATTGCAGCAGTTTGAAAATGACCCTGAGCACGTGCGATCGCATGTCACTCAGGGCAGCCAGCTTGCAATGTTACCTTTGTCTAAACATGTTGATTATGAAATGTTCACCAATTTAATTATTTATGAATTTATATGGAAATATTTCAACAAGCGTAAAAACTGTCTAGCCACTATTTTTACAAGTTCATTTGATAGATATGATATTTAACAAAGGTCATTTACCTGTATATAAAACCTTGGTGATGTTATTTTTAGATCATATATCTGCTGACAAATCAGCATATTATAATCGTAAATTGATAGATAAAACACATAATGAAATCTAAAATAATCGGTCCGATTGATAACTTTATTATATAAAAAAAACCACACACACCACAATAACCTCTATAGTTATAGCGAGAGATAGAAATGGGGTTTAACGTCCAGTCGACACAAATTAGGTCATTTCGAGACTAAAACATGGTTCAGTTTTATTTCAATAATTCGCGTAGGGGTCTTCAGCAGTGAGAAGAAACCGGAGGACCCAAAGGAAACCCACGAGGCTAGACAGACGAGCCTACTCCTTGTCACGCAATACTTATACCACTTCAACAGGTGTTTTTATTGGGGGGGGGGGGAGTTGTTAGCTCAATCGCTAATATCACACAATAATTATATATATACATTAGGTCTCCTTACACAAATTAGCGGTATTGAAATCAGATTCCTGTATTAATTTATTTTCATCTGAGACAAGACGAAATTCTAGCCTAATTCTAAACTAATTAGAATTAGTTCCTTGTTTCCCTCTGACCTGTTGGGCTTTATACTCTAGAGCCACGGTGGCTAAGTGGGTAATAACTGGCTCGCTAGCCTGGACGTCGTAGGTTCGCTCCCGACGTTAGCCGAGAAAGTCCATCGGGATTTTTCCGACGTGGTTTCCCCTTGTCGGTAGTGCAGGACGGTGGTCCTGACAGGAACAGCTGTCTAGCCATTCGGATGGGACGGAATACCGAAGTCCCGTATGCACATTGGCATGCACGTAAAATTTCCCTTGTAACACACTGTATGGCGCATGCCCGTCTTTACGCCTGTCCAGTCGGAGCAGAACAGTAGGACGTTAACCCACATTTCATTTACCGGTCGGTTCTGTTTTGACCGACCATCATTGGCTGAAACCTTTATTGATAAAGGAACGGCATCTTTTCATTGGCTAACTTGGGTCGGGTCAATTGAATACAAACTCCTTAAAACTGTTGTTAGATGGTGTTGTAAATATCAACGACATAAAACAAAAATCAAACAAAATATTAAGATCAATATATTAACTAACGCCATCGATAGGGGGGGGGGGGGGGTAAAGAGGGGGGGGGGGTATTGCACAGAGCTAATGCAGATGCCTTTTTTAAGGTGTTGGGGAGGGAGTTAAACAGTCCCAGGGGTTCCGCAACCGTAAACAGTTCGGGATTATCTCGACTAATTAGCCGCCTCTGCTAAACTGAATTGCGTAAATGTCAATTTGATCCTATTTGGTGCGGGTTTTTTTTTTGTGTGTACCCAGTATACGTAAATCAGTTCTATACATGCAACCATACAATAAACTCAACAGTCTGTTCGACTATAAAACATAATAGGGCAATAAACGCTACTTTTATGGCTAACTTTTATCGTCGTTTTGACCTATTTTACAAATGTAGGAAATGTGTTAAAGCTGGTTATTTAACGACATCAAACATGGTTTACTGATACACATTTAATATCACAATAAATACACGAGAGGCAGAGAGAGAGAGGGAGGGAGAGAAAAAAGAGAGATAGGGGGAGGGGGAGGGAGAGAGAGAGAGGGGTAGAGTAGGAGAGAGAGGGAGAGAGAGAGAGAGATATTAACGTCAAGTCAAACTTGGTCATTTTAGGACTAACATATGCACTAATTTTATTACGATAAATCGCTGGTGCGCAGGGTATTGGGCAGTGTTATGCATGCAGTGTTAGGCAGGCGAGTCAACTCCTTGTCACGGGCTGGGAAACGAACAAAAACGCCACTTGATTTAATTTCAGATCACATGATCTAAATCATTCCCCCCCCCCCCTTCCTAGACTTTTAAAGTGACAAAATACAAAATGGCCATCATCATGAGTTTTTGTGGGTGAAATGGTATATAGCATTATATTTAATACCGTGTACCCCAGTAGACCTGATTATAAAGAGGCATAATATAATATTATCACTCATATAAAGATATCTCGGCAATCGTTCCCGGCCTAGAAAGTTCCTTGGGGTTTTCCGACAGGTTTAATCTTTGTCCGTGGTGCAGGACGAAGGCCTAACACGAAACTGTCTAGTGGTTCGGGGGCGAAAAAACGTGGTCACGTGTATACACATTGATGTGCACGTAAAAGAGCCTTTGACAGTTGATTATCGAAATAAGATTATAGACCGTAGTGCCGCTGTTCAGGCAAAATTTATTTCATAGTATGGCGTATCCCATCTTCATTAGTCCCTTCGGTGCAAAGAAGTAAGGCGTTAAACTCAATTTCATTTCATTTCTTACAAAGAAAATATATATTGTATAGTTAATGTCCACCCGACACAAACCAGGTCGTTTCACAACTAATATAATGGTTCAATTCTATTTTATTATAAAACTATAACGGTATATCTCGTTGATGTTTGGGATGTATTCTATGCCCGGAAAAACTTACTCATTTGTTGTAAGAATATATACAGGGACATTTGGGGTTATTTTTCTAAAAGTTTTTCTTTAAATCTGTATCGGGTTATTCTTCCAGAGTAGGGTTTTTTTTCCATAAGAAAACATGACATGAGCATTTTCTTACGGGAATTCTGGGATATTCTTATTTTACGTACATGTAAACATTGTAGGTTTATAAGCAAGGTAAAGTCCTCGGCTTCGGTTATGCTGGGGAAGAAAGACTTTAAAAAAAACTACCCTTGTGCCCCAGTCTCGTACATTCCTACGCATAATTAGCTTACTCGTGGGAATTATTGGAAGGTGGGGAGGGGGCGGAGGACCCTACTCCTTGGCACGTGTACACTTGGAATCGAAACTAAACCACTTGGCTCAATGAAAGACCTTATGATCTAAAGCTAACGCGTTAGACCCCCCCCTCCCCTGCTTTCATTGTATTTAAGATGTAGGATGAATCACACAGACAAGTATAAGTACAGCTTAAATCCTGATCGTTATGGTTACATTTTTCTTTTTATAAATATGATAGTGTACGAATAGTAGTATTCGTTGATCACTAGGTCTTTATAATGCCCCCGGGTAACAATATATACACGAGTAGTAAACGACATGAATTTATGAGGACTTTTTTGGTTAATTCATGAGCTATTTATGGTGTAGATATAAAAAATACAATAATAGGTATACTTTATCTATTTGAATATCAACACAAATAACTATAGCATAAAATTTATTTATAAATAATTTGAAATCGGACCGGTTGAGGCGGTCATTTCCATACGGAAAACTATGGGTTAAGATTGTGTATTTTCGGAAGGTTACGATTAAGGTTAACCCCTAGCCCTAACAACAACCAACAGTCAATTCGCTTGTGGTAGACACCCGCCCCTTATATATCAATACATCATAGAGGTGTGGTGAATTAGTATAAAATTTTAAAATAAAAATGAAAGTAGAATACGCTTGCTATAAAATATAATACGTATTATCACTGTCCATTGCTTGGTAATGATTAGGGAGTAAAACACCGCTGAATAATACGGAGTACCCCATGTAATTGTATCTGGTCCAATTACTGAAATGAAATGAATTAGGGTTTTACCTCGGGCTAATGAAAATGCCATGATGCATTGTGCTATATGGAATTTTTCTACGACCTATTCTTCCATATCACATTATTAGGGGATATTTAATATGCTACTAAAAGTACAAACGGGGTCTCAGTTTCTCGTACCATTACACTAGACTAGACACATTGCTTTACCATGTAGTGAGAAAGATCCGTAGGATCAAACCCTGGACCTCGTGATCGTTGAGATTGCGCAATACTCCTCGAGGCACCGTACCATCGAATAAATTTATAAAGGCTGTAGAAATCTCAAATTCTAGATTTATTGTAATGCTTTTAGTGTTTTAGTGCTTTTTTGTGGTGTAAGCGAGATTATTTGAAGTAATTTTGACTCCATGTAGGCCTAAGACTAGAACTCCGAATATCTAGTTTCTTGATGTGACTCTTTCACATACATCGTGACGGCACACCTTGAAAGACGACGTCAAACTGCTAAAGGAGCTACGTTCGGGCTATGGGTTCATATTTAATAAGGCCACGGTCGGCTACTCTAACATTTTTATTTGTAAATTGATAATAGATTAATAATATTATCTCTACCACATATCGATATTTTATGGCTATTCTATTTAACACCCCCGAAGAAAAATATAATAATATTGAATACATTCATGATGACGTAGTCTGGGTAAATAATTCGTGATTAAATAGTACATTTCTTTTGTCCAAACGAAACCCAACTTTTAATGACCATACTTGGATACAATAAACAGTCAGTGAACTGAATACAATATACATTAATAAAATAGAATTATATATATTAACTGGTTTTAATGACTCTTTAGACAATGTAACCAGTGACTATTTAATATTTTTATGTGGTGTCTTGGGGTTTACTGCAGTTGTAAGAGTCCGGGGACTGTTTGTTTGCGAGTAAGGATTCTGTATAATAGTCTGTTTGATTGAAAAGAATTAGGGGGATTCGGTTCATTTTAATACAGTGTCTGTAAATTCTGTTTCCGGTGGCGGGGGGGGGGGGGGTTGCTCGGACATGGGCGTATCCGCCTACTTTTTGTTGAATTCTAAATGTCAACTTTTCTTTTACTTTAACGTCAACGGGAACACAGGGTTCTGGTTTATCGTCCTATACCATCGACTAGATAATGCCGAAAACGCAATGAAACGCAATCCATACATGTATATATTGATGTCTCTATATATAGAAATTATGTTATTGAAGGTGGGGAGGGCGGAAGTGGGTTGGGAAGTAATTGAAATCTAGCTATTAAAGCCGAGTTTCAAATAAATTTTGTCCACAGTTTGCTGGAATCACATATAATTTTTCCATTGTCTCTGTACATAAAAGCTGAAAAGAATGGAGGGCAGGGGGAGTGGGAGTGGTCAGAGGGGGTCTAACAAATATAGGGTAAAACAGAATTCGATTGATCCGAGTATATAAGCCGAATTTCAAACAAATCTGTTCGAAATTGTAGAAAATCAAACGCACCTGAAGTATATACATATAAATGTATACATAAAGTAAGTAATTTTATTGCCTATCGTAAAGGAGTATGATGAAGTGGCTGATAGCCAAGTGCCACTACATATCACATGAATAAAATCAATGAATTCCCAGCGGTCAATTAGCCTATATTTTATATAGTAACAGTTGGCCAGTGAAGTTGTGGCCCATGCTCCTTCACAGCCATGCTGAATACCGTTAGCTCTAATGGCGTCTACAATATTAGAACATACAATAATTCTATGGAATACAATTACTGTTTATTACCGAGGGACATTTTTATTAATTTTAATCAATAGATTTGTGTACTTTATTTACAGTATAATAATGTCATTTCGAGTATACACAGGGCACATTCATTATTTATGGCCATAGTATTTTTAATTACAGTATTCACTTTAATCCTATTATTTGATTTCATAACGAAATTGCAAATTGCTAAAAATCACTAGTTTGGATCCCTTACTACATGTAATATACCTGGCTTGTCAGTACTATACATAGGACGATGTATGTATGCTCCGATGTATTAATGATACATTGGGTAATTTTAAGGGCTATATCTGTCTATTGCAGGTAGTTTTCTAACTTCAAATGTGGTATAACTTATTATTTAGACATTTATGAACATGCCAAGCCCATAATAATCAACTCCCGGGAACATTAAATGGCTCTGATATTCAATGGCTTAGAATAGCCTCGCCATTTAATAATTTAACGACAAAATGGGCCATCCAGACTAGTTAATTGTTCTTGGCAATCTAAACTATGTTTTCAAAACTTAAAACACTCATGCTCCGCCCAAAATAAAGTAATTTGAATGAAATATTTAATATATTAATTTATCATTATCTATACTTGAACTACTGTAGCCTCTTTATATACATCTAAAATAACGCATCTTCAAAGAATTGAACAATCATGCAAAGTCTGTTATATCCCAACATAATTCAAACCTCTAAAATATATTTTTTAAAAACCACGGCCTTTCAGTCTACTATTCTGGGGATTTATACTCCTATGGGATCATTTACGTGCACTAATAGTTTGGACACGGGCCTACACTTTCATAGCACTATAGACAACACTATCAGATCGTACGACAAGTTATCGATGATGAATAGCAGATAGGATGTTGTGGAAATTCAATTTGAAATCGATAATCCTTGGAGTAGAGTATATTTAAGACCTTGATAATTTTTAGCACGTTCCTAATCCGCACAAGGCGCCTATACGAGCTTCCATCATCAACTCAATTTACCAGGACGCTTTATCTTAATTTCTATGGCATATTTGAAATTGCATCAGTCACGGCATCCAGCGATCTGTGGTTCCATCAGCTTGACCTGACAATAGAACTGAATGTGGATTGGTTTTACGACTAGTCCCTGGGGTAAATTATTTATAAAGAAGGTGCTGAAAGAAAGATGGAAATAAAATGTACTTTAAAGAAAGTGCTATAGAAAAGCAGATATAATCACGAAGCAGCTTCTATAAATAATTTACCGACAGAAGTAGCCCTAGATTTCAAGGACTCGCGGTGGCTCAGTGAGTAAAATGACGGCTCGCTAACCAGGATGTCTGAGCTTCGCTCCCGAGGGATGTTGGCCGTAAAAAAGGGGGTGCAGGGCGGGCGACCTGGTGAAGAGCGGTATCTAGTCGTCATGTATAAATATCGCTGTGCACGTAAAAGAACCGTTGACAATCAGAATTCGACTTAAGAGTAGTGCCAGGTTAAACCCCATTTATTCCAGGCATGATTTTCAATTTAAATTCATGAGCCGAAAATATTGGGTAGAATATACCCTCCGGCCAAACCATGTGTTTGTGTAATGGAACGTCTACGTGCTAAGCCGGGTGAATTTTGGCCAAAGGTCGTGTCCTTAAAAGACCCCAGTAGTAAAAAAATGTTATCTTGCTACATAATAACTCATCATAAATATTAATATGTCTGTTTCCTCCATTGCTTAAAAAAACGTACACGATTTATGAAGTGAATAAAGGTCAACAACCATTACCATAAAGTTCAAGTTCAGGACGAAAAATGTCCGAAAAAAATGCGATTTCATTGTTTAAAAAAAGGATGAATGAATCTCGCTTTGGCGAGTATGGCCATACTATTGTCTGTTTTGATATATGCGTTGGATATAGATACTCTGCTCCTCCGCCATCCATTGTCTGACTAGTCAGAATTGCGAGGTGATGTAGGAACACGTCTGTCGTCATTAAATTTGGAGGCGGTTAGTCAGATTCCATTAGGCACCTCTGATTTGTGACGTTATAGACATCATTCTGACTTCAATAATGGAAGTCCGGCAATCGATGCACAATTATTCAAAGAGCTAGTTTCATATGGGTCGTACTCGAATCGGGGATCCATAGGCTTTCTCTTTGAAGAGTGTCAATCAAAGAAGCCCAAGAACACGACGATTGCCAAGTTCCTGGTTCAAAAATAAAACAACACAGGTTTTTTTTAAAAAAAAAAAAAGAAGATTCACTTTAAACATCGACAAAAGGTGAACGATGAGAATATTTTAAGAGTTGCTCATACTTTGGTGATTCAGATATGTTATCATTATTCAAACGTTTGGTCGCTTGTACATTTACACCTGCATTTTAAATTACAAATTAATTTAGATAAGAATTATTGATTTAAAATTAGGTCTACGACCGTACTACCGACAAAACAGACGTCGTTGGCGCCATATTCGAACAAGAACATAACCAAGTTCCTCAATCCCAAAGTGGTGCGTTGCACCTTGTAGTAGAAGAAAGAGAGAGAGAAAGAGAGAAATGGAGGGTGAGAGAGATGGGGTTTAACGTCCACTCGACACAAACTAGATCCTTTCAGGACTAACATATTATGTTTGTTTTAATTTTATTTCAATAATTCGCTTGCGCGTAGGGGTCTTTAGCAGTTTGAGGAACCGGAGGACCCAGAAAACCCCCCAAAACCTACGAGGTTGGACAGGAGACCTTACTCCTTGCCACATACAACCGGGGATTCGAAACCATGCAAGTTGACTCAATGACATCCATACCGTCCCAACTTGTAGTAGAAACGAGAATGTATATGACCTATGTCAAGACTGAAACGGCGGCTGAAGATGTTAGCTATGCTGCCATTAATTGGCCATTCAAGCATTTTAACCGTTATAATCGAATTACACTTTAACATTGACTGGTAATGCTGTAAACTGAGATAATGCTGTATAATATTATGCTACAAATATTGAGACAATGCTATAAATTTAGAAAGTGCTATTAATTGAGATAACGCTATAAATTGAGACAATGCTATAAATCATAGCACTATAAAATGATATTAATTATAACGCTATAAAATGAGACAATACTTTAAATTATGCCACGATCTGGCATGCTATAAATTGAGATAATGCTTTAAATTATGACATGAACTGCCATGTTATAAACTGAGATAATGCTATAAATTATAGTACTAAAACAATGCTTTAAATTGTGCCATGAACTGACATCATGTTATAAATTGATATAATGCCACAAATTGGGACAAAGTTATAAATTATGCTAAAATGGAGACAATGCTATCTCCATTGCGTTTTATTTTATTTTCATAAGTCGACAGAGAATTGCAGACGTTTGTTGAAGATCAAGTCGTTGTGTGAACTGTCTAACTTTGTGGGTACTCTTTGGGTTCTCCGATTCCCTCCCGCTACTAAAGTTAAAGACCCCTGCGCGTTAGCGAAATATAGTAAAGACTCCCCTCTACCATCCCAACCCGCCCCTCTCTCTCTCTCTCTCTCTCTCTCTCTCTCTCTGTCTCCCTCTCGATCGATCGATGACTTTCTGTCTTTATGACAAACGAATGGGTTGTACAGCCACGAGGTAAACTGAATGATAGAAATGACAGATGAGATTTTACTGTTTACCACGTGCCAAGTGATCTGAAACGATTTTTTTCAAGTAGGGATTAAGCCCTTTTTTATGTTGAAGCTCTGCATAGTTCAGTGACACATATTATATTATATATGTTGTTAGGATATAGACATATATTAATTAAGGGTGAGATACCGATCAACGACCTTACACAATGATAAAAAATAAATGATAAAATGTAAGACAGTTGCAGGGTGAAAATAGCAATTCCATTCATTATAGGCGTGGTCGTGGAGTGCAATGAAATGGACTAATAAAGACGGGAATATGTCATGCGGTGTGCTAGGCGGGATTTTTCTCGGGACAGCGATTTACTGTCTACTACACTTTGCATTAGTGCATCCAAATGTTCTTTTACGTGCACTTTTTTTTAGATTTTTCGTCCGAACGATTAGGACAATCCCGAGGAACTCTCGGCCAATCCGAGACTTCCGGGATAATTTTCCAGCCTCATACTCACTAAGCTAACGTAGCCACCCACTCATACTAACACCCACGCAAAACCCATTGAGCCATCATTAACGCGAAAGAATGTCCGGCATTTATTCACCAGGGGCACAATCGTAATTTGATATTCATTAAATAGCAAAGTGGTACTATGTTTTCTGCATAACCTCCTCGTGCACGTCCCCCCCCCCTCTTGCAGCCACAGAAGATCTCAATCTGCGCTGGTCGACATGCGCTGTACGGGTGATGAACCAGTCCGCATAAAGAGATTACGAATAATAGTTCACCTCACTTAACCTTAATTTGACCCTTAATATGAATATGGACATTCTTTTTCTGTATACAAGGCTGACGGCCATTGGGTAATTAACGTTGAGCTCTAGATAATATGTTGTAAGGGAAGATTTTTTGGGCAACTAGCTCTAGGCTAGGACGGACTCTATGTGTGTCACAGTTGAGACGAAGAAAGAGAATTAGATAGTAGGCTATAAGGGAGATTATGGAGCACGGTTCACCTCACACGCTAATTTTCAATTGACAGCCGAGGCTAGAACATGCTTTCACTGCCAGGGCCTATTTTAACGTGCCTACAGGCACGGACGTGCTTCGGGATGAAAAATCCGTGCTTTGAAAATCTAAAATCCGTGCTTTGAAAATCTAAAATCCGTGCTCTGAAAAAAAGGTGTGTATATCTTTGTGACTCTGAGTGTGTACTTGTAAAATGTGCGATCATGCAATGCGCAAGTGCGACATCAGCAGTCATTGTGATTCACGCCATTTGACTTGTTATCCAGTCTCATTATTTTTCTTCACTTTCGCTTTCTGTTACAGAAGCATGGTTCACTGGTTGTTTCTTTCGGGGCGGTCCTTCGCATTGACTTGCGTTTTTGAAAATCGCTTCGAAAATACGGACCCAAAGCTGATTCTTTGAATACCCTAAGACGGACAGTAACAAAGAGATTTTTGAAGCGATTTCAAAAACTCAAGTCGTCTTAACGCCTCTTCTGATAGTGAGTAAGACATATTGTACTGTTACCGCCCATTTTCATAATGCGATATATAACAGTATGTTTTATCCATATCACAAGAGAGGTAACAGACCCTTCATTTCTCCAAAATAGCATCGAAAACACGGGCCCTAGGCTGATTCTTTGAATAGACTTTGGACTTTTCTTTGAACATCCGATGCCCTGACAAGCGGTCGGATATTCATACATCTGTCAGTCAATTCTTTGGTATTAAAAGTGTAATAAGTACTGAAATAATAAACCTGGTGAGTTTTATCCGATTGTTTTGTTCATAGTTCATGATCCGTTTGGTCACAATTTCTGAAAGCGAAGGAGCTACATTGAACTGATCACTTTCTTCTCGGAAAAGGAGGTTCCGGCGTTCTCTGGCGGTCGAATTTTGAAAATTTTCTCGGAGCCGGGGGGAGCCCCCCCCCCGTCAACATTGACACAGAGACCGTGCTTCGTCAAATAATCCTTAAAATAGGCCCTGTTCACTGCCCATGTCTACCCTTAATCTGGTGTAATATGCTAATGTACTACATTACGACCATTTTTTATCTCAAAGCCCCGAAATGTTTATATAAAGAGTAAATATAGAGTTGAAAATACATATTTAAACATACGTTTATTACAACAGCTAGCTTAAGTAAGGGGGTTCAAACTAAACACATTAAAATCTATTTTTATTAAATAATAGGCAAGACCGTACACTTTTAAAATACTTATATATTAAAAACAATGATTGGGTTAAATATAGAACTTAGAATGCATTCCCACAACATTATTTATTAGGATTTCCAATAAAATAATGCCAAATTTGGTATATAATGAAAAGTAGAGACGCCAAATCTTACTAAAATATACTTGATTCCATAAAAAGCACCCATGGTTGCATTTTTGGTCCAACATATCTGTGTGTATGAAAGGTTTAAGAAATGGAACGAAGTAAAATGACGCGTCTCGTCAACACAATACCTAGGTTCCTTTAATTACTTTGGTATACAGAGCTAATGTGGTGAATTCTGGCCTGGCACTTGCGTTTCCGCCAGGATTTCTTAGAATTTCCACTGGTAATGTGTACACGGGTAGACAACGGTGTTTCGTCTTACCCCAACGACTAGTAACACGGTACTTGTTATTCGAGACTAAGACTCGCATCGCCATTTTAATTAAATCATTAAATGGCGATGGGCTTTTTTATAATCTGGCTAAATCTCAACCATCAAATGGTCTAGAAAGTTGATTATAGACTTGCCGTTGAAGCCAAAGTAAAGACCTGTAATCGACAGATTTAGTACTTACAGGAGACATTAGCTTTTTGTCAGTTTGTCGATATGTGTTCAGAGTTGTATGTAAAATTTAAGACCCATCGTTGAGATATGAACTTTCGACTGTTTGTGCCAACTACCGTACTCTAGTGGGTGTCCATTCATTAAATATTGCCACACCAAATGTATGCAAAAGTTAAAAACTTACATAACCCTCCACATTTATAACCACTTTCAAAAATTCATGATTATGGTGTTATTCAAAAATAGTTACATTTATTGTCTCGTTGTGAGTGTCGCTTTAAGATTTCCATTAAACTGGCTATGAATAGTTAAAGAAAGGCCAGTGACCGGGCATATACATGTATGGCTATTATTAACGACCATGAATAAAGGCTTTGATCCCATATTTCTATCTGACAAGTTTAACTGTTCACGGTTGGAGAAAATCTATAATTAAATCTGTCATATGCGATATTATTTCAAGACCCAATAGTATTCATTGGTGACCTATTTCAATTATACTATGAATAATAGGTTTATATATTATACTATTGCTACTGTGACTTGGTGAATAAGGCTAATGCTTTACTAACCACAATTATGTCCCCCGGGTTTACATGTAGTGTTGGCTGTGATTTTTTTTTGCTGGTGTCCACTTGCAGAGGCCGAATGGAACCACATAAATAAACTAGTTACCGAATAAACATTCGCTTTTACTTTTAAAAATACTCTTGGTATTGGCTGTGCAAACTCTTGCTGGTTTCCACTTGCAGAGGCCGAATGGAACCACATAAACTAGTTGCCGGATACACATTGGCATTCACTTAAAATAACCCTTGGTATTGGCTGTGAAAATTCCTGCTGGTTTCAGGTGCAGAAGCGTAAGACGTTAAACCCCATTTCATTCATTCATTCATTCCACTTGAAGGGCCGAATGGGACCAAGTAGACATGGTACAAGGGTTAATCAGCGAAATGGATGTATGAGTTGTGTTGTTGACATTTGGGAAAGTAGACGAGGGGAAATGTGTAGGGAGTGGTAGTTAGATGTATTATGGATGGTTAGAGTGGCTATGGTGTTACGGTGAAATACTATGCCGCCACCGTAACACCACAGCTTTATGATTTGTTAGACAGGAGTGATGTAATAAGTCCGACAATAATAAATTACATATTTCTGATTTTATTGTCGTCTTTTCCCACTTGCACTGGTTGTACGCCATTTTGAAACTAGCTGACGAAGACAGCTCGGGCGGCGATTGTTCGACTCCGGGCTGCTCTGTCAGTCGTATCATGTCACTCGATATTCACTCGGTAATTCACGAAATTCCACGATAAAAAAACACGGTAATATCGTGTTTCGTCAAAGCTCCGCGATGCGCATACTGTATGTTTTAACCTTGACCTATTACTCAGTGATAAGCCTCCGCCGCAAAAATAGTTTTCGCCTTTTTATTATTAGTATAATGACTTCCTCATGTGCGGCAGGTTAGTTTACTTCTAAAAACACTGTTTTCCGTTCCAAAAAATACAAAAGTAATTTTCTACCAGACAACCATGGTTTTATTCACCGAGACTAGATAATTTCTCTCGGTATAAGGATATTATCGCTATGGATAAGTTCATACACTGTTGAGAAAATAATCCCATTGGTTTGCTTAGCAACAAATCGAGCTTGAATAAACTCTGTACTGAAAATTCTGTGCGTGATATATATTAACTGTCTTCACACATTCGGTTTATAATTAGCGATACACAGGTACAGTGGCAAGTGTTCTGCTTCACAGACTAATACCTCAAAAGTACCTCCGCGCGAAACCCCAGATTTGGTACATGTAAAATATAAAGAAATAGTGCTCGTGCGCGTGCCAGTAATAGAAAAACTAAGAGTTCGCGCATAATGCACGAACGGTACCAGGCGCAAGGTCATCTAGTTCCCATGTAGGCCTACACGTTGTCGTGCATTGGAAAGAACTCTTGGTTGGAAAAACGCCTAGTCGATGGGGGGGGGGGGCACAATTTGTCTTGAAGTTAAAATAAACTACTACGCGTGGTCACGTGATACATTTTCTACGTCGATTCTTGAAACCTCGGCAGTTCGAATTCGAAGTATGCATGTCGTAGCGTCGCTGTGTCGCTGTCGGGGAACGATTTCTCTCAAAGCACACTTTATGTTATGGGGCCTTCTAATCTTGCAATTTTTATTCTATTTCATGTTATTTCTAGTAGGCCTATTGTAAGGACAAATTTTCATTTCAACAACGCTTGACATGTTTAGAACGAACATTGAACAAATTTAGAATTGATACGTCCACCTTAGCAACCGTCATTATGACGTCGTTTGGTGTCGCCACTGTATGCACAGCTATGCGTAGGGGAGACCGGGGTTGGTTGTAACAAATTTTTTTTAGTTTTTACATATATATATATGAACCATTTTTGTTGGATAATTGTAACTACAATACTCAAAGTAGGACTGTCACTATTGGCATTTACAAATATAGGCCTATCCAACTTACTGACATCTCCACTCATATCTGAGAGAGAAGGTAATAATCCAACCATTTTGTTGTAACAACCTACCCCACTGTTTAGTTATGTTGAATAACGTCGAATAAACTCAGCGTATTCATGATTCATGATGTTAGTCACGGTGAGAGAGAAATGGGGTTTAAGGTCCACTCAACACAACTAGGTCATTTCGGGACTAACATATGGTTTAATTTTATTTCAATGATTCGCTTGCGCGTAGGGGTCTTTAGCAGTGGGGAAAAACCGGAGTGCCCGGAGGAAACCGGAGTACCCGGAGGAAACCGGAGTACCCGGAGGAAACCCACGAGGTTAAGAAGGCTCCCCCATCTCCATGACACATACGCTCACACCAGGGCTCGAAAGGAGTTGTCAGCAAGTTGGATATATATATATTTGTAAATGCCAATAGTGACAGTCCTACTTTGATTATTGTAGTTACAATTATCCAACAAAAATGGTCCATAAATATGTGAAAACTAAATATTGTTACAACCAACCCCGGTGTCACAGTTTCTGTTGGTCGCTGGTGTGTGTTGGTTCCTGGCGCATGCGCAGTTGTAGGAGTCATCTCACACTGTTATAGACACAGTGTGTGTTGACTCCCCGTGATAGGATGACCCCTACGATTTTCTTACGGTCAGATCGGTTTCTACCATTATCTACCAATATATAGTATTACTACTGACAGTAGCCGAGGATGTTGAGTTTCTATTGTTTGTTTATTTCATTTAAAAGGAGAAATACAAATTAACGATCTTATAAAAATTGAAAAATTCCCGTCCACATGCAGAAACAGAAAAAATAATTGCCCCTTATTGGTATAAACGCAGAATTTGGGTGATTCATGTTCAAGAAATAGTGGTATTTTCAGATTTAGTTTCAGATGTAGATCCCTAGTTACTATAAAAACGGATGTTACCGGTTTTCGGATAGAGGCCAAAGCCGATAAATATCCGATACTTATAGTAACTGGTATAGTAGATCCCATGGTTTGCATGATAAAGTATTTGTATTGGACAAATAAAACACATAGGCAACTTGGTAAAATTTTTATTATGTACAAAATTAAAATAATGATTCAGAGAAATCCCAATCATATACAGGCCAATATTCAATCTGCAAAACAGTTAATTATTAAAACATGTTAAAACATCGAAAAGTGATTTATAAGTTTTTAACAAAAAAAGAATCTGTTGAATCAGTAGAGCACCTTTGGAGGTGAATTAATTGACAATTTCAAGCCAATCATCAATGTGTATGGTTTCCAGTTCCACTGTAACGACTAATCACTAAAAACAGCGGCAACAAATCACGAACGATAGAACAATTAATCTCAAGCCAATTAACTTAAATCCGTTGATCGTTTAACTACTGATCACTACAAAAACAGCTAATCACGATAACAAGTATGTTTATTAATGACAAAACTCTAACTAAGAACAAAACACCTTTTCCTGAAGTGATCAGTTATTTGAGTTATGAGGAACCATCTCACAATGGCGGAAGTGGATGAAGCTGTGTTGTCCGTGTTGCTAACACAAACATCCGTCTCAGACATGCGCAAATGCCCAGGAACCAACACACACCAGGGACCAACAGAAACTGTGACACCGGTCTCCCCTATGGATAGCTGTACACACAGTGGCGACACCAAACGACGTCATAATGACGGTTGCTAGCGTGGACGTATCAAATTCTTAATTTGTTCAATGTTCATTCTAAACATGTTAAGCGTTGTTGAAATGAAAATTTGTTCTTACAATAATAGAAATAACATGAAATAGAATAAAAATTGCAAGATAAAAAGGCCCCATTTACGAGGAACAAATGAAGAAATTAGAATATACATTGTCTTAGATAAGAAGTTACACGAATAGACGTTAGAAGTTAGACGATAGCACGTTAGAAGTTAGACGATAGCATGTTAGAATTTTGGCACTAATATACCGCCATAGTCTCCTGGAATCTACCCCGCGACGTTGACAAAATCTCCAATTTTCTTTAATTTTTAGACTTTGGCCCATTCCGGTTAGTGCAGAAATGTCATTCTGCACACGTGAACTATCTACTTTCAGCTACTTGTAGTGATATCGCAGACAAGCTACTTGTAGACATACAGCGTAACTCTCGTATGCGGGGTAGTAGGACGCAGTGGGGGGGGGGGGGGTAAAAAGCTAGGGGGGTCTGGGGGCTTTGGCCCCCAATTTTTTTTTTAAGCCACGCCCTTTTTGCTAAGGGAAACGCCCTTCTCCAGCTATTGGACACACCCGTTTTAGGTCGAGAAAAGCCCTTACTAACATGTGATGTTGCACTTTAATATAATATAATGCACAAAAAAAGGATCCTACCCCCCCCCCCCCCCCTTAAATTTTATGTCATTTTTAGCAAAATTGGGATGGCCATGATTTTCGAAATTGGGGGGGGGGGGGGTAACTACCCCCTCATACCCCCCGTGGCTCCGCCACTGGTAGGACGTTTAATCCCCATTTCATTTCTCGGATGTTTTTATAACAACCAGAATCTGGTATCATCTGATGATACATGTACAAAAAAAACTTATATCACTCGAGTTTTATTCCATATTTTTATTCTATATTACAGTCGTTACATGTAGGACAATTTGAGTATATCTTGTACAACTTCAATAGGTCTGCATGTATATAAAGAAGAAACGTCTGTGTTGAAATGTCATTAACAAGCGTTTGTGTTCACATACATAATAAGCAAACTACAATACATATCAACAATTTATAGATTTATGCAAGTGTGGAGCCATGGAATTTTTTGTTTCTTAGTTTTTGTTGGTTAGCGGAGCGAGGATATAATTTTAATGCTTATCAACCGAGAGAGAGAGAGAGACAGAGAGAAAGAGAGGGAGAGGGGTAGCATTTATATTGCTTCATTTACGTCCTATTCGATTGTAAAAAAAACCCGTGGAATTGTGACATCCGAATTTGCAAGAAGAATATATATATGACTTGTATCTCTATTAATTATCGTAAACACAAAACAAGTGTAGGGGAGAGGGGGTAGGTCACCTCCTCTCCAGCCTGTATGAGTGAAGATACACGAACAGCGTGCCATCTAAAAATAGTTTAATATATGATAGTTAATGGTGTAAGGGGCAAGCCAAATTCACCAAGAACACAGGAGCTACGTACAAAAAACTAAATTTTATAGCCCAAAGTGAATTTCTTGATTACTATGAAGACAATTAGGGCCGATCAAGTGAGAAAAAAAATATATTGCCATTATCTTGTTATTACAAGACAGCTGTCTCGATCTTACAAGATAACTATGTGGTAATTACAAGATAACTGTATTGACGCTTTTAATACATACGAAAATTGCATGTGAATTTTATAATAGATAGAGCATGGCATATAACCGATTGGATCAACAACATCGTGCCCCCCCCCCCTGACAAAAAATTGTCGACTATATGGCCGGGGGAGGGACCCCCCCCCCCTCCGCCAGCCATAAATAAATACTTCATGATTACATTCACTCGGCCCAACTTTCTCCACCATTTGATTCCGACATAGTAACTTAGCTGGATAATATTGTTAATAATGAACAACTTCTTAAACTAATTAGTGAAACCAATTGTTTCAGACATCTTGGATAATTGGGACAGCAGAGCAGATTTTGCGACAGGTGGCACAACTTATCTCTCCTCCAGTGAACGCCTTACATGTAGTACACGACAGGTTCTAAACGCCACAGAGAGGTTTGATGGCCGAATGGTTAGCGTGTGCGCGATGTATCATATGGTTTGTTATTGAGTCAACTGGCTTGGTTGTACATGACAAGGTGTAGGGTCGCCTGTCCAGCCTCACGGGTCTTCTTCTCGTCCCCCGGTCTTCTCTCATTGTTGAAAACCACTACGTGCAAGCGAATTATTGTAATAAAATTGAACCATAAAATTATTATGTTAGTCCAGAAATGACCTTTGTTTCGAGTTGACATTGAATCTCTCTCTCTCCCTCTCTCTCTCTCTCTCCCTCTCTCTTTCTCTATCTCTATTGAATACTGTATTAGAACTATGATATGGTTAAAGTACACACGTGTTCTATGATTGCACAAGACGTCGTCTGTGTAAGAGATCGATATTACTGACGGCCTATAATCATCTCTAATGAAAGTCATACTATTAGAATTAGACTATTTCCTTCCCGAATGTTAAGTATTTCTCTTTTTTTAAAGGGATAGGATAGACTCGTCCATCCACTTATCTTGGCTATACATAGTGCCCATTTTCCACACACTTATCTGGACTAAATAATATTCTCCGCCCACTTATCTCGGTTGTACGTATTCCGTCCATTCCCACTTATATCGGCCGTAAATAATGTCTATTCTCTACCTTTTTATTTGTTTTACAAATATATTTTGTTCTATTATAATGGTGTGATAAAAAAATCTCCTATCGCTAATATAATTAATGCTTCTTAAATTAACCACCTTAAGGGGTCAACTTCCTAGTAATTCGTTAACCTATCACCACTTTTCGAACCTTCATTGGTAACGACGTTAATCCCATCTATTGTTTTTGTTGATTTATTATATTCTTTAATTCTTTATTATACCGGAACTTTTGTCAAACGGCCACAGGTCACTAATTGTTTCCTCATTGACTTTAATGTTAATTCTCGTCTCTTCGACCGGCTCTTACTCTTTCCCAAATTTTCGTTGGGTAAAACGCTTTTTGCCACAGATGGAGCAACATGTGATGTGGCAAAACCCATGGCCAAAAGCATGTATGAAGTATACGCAAAAAACATGCAATTTAAAGGGACAATAACACTCTTGCTGGCTTGACAGGTCCAGAAAAAAAATAGCCTTATTCTATCTACTAGATGTTTAAGTGTCCTACCAGTTGTGTAAATTATCCATTACAACCTATCTTACTTGTCCAGAGGGTTTGAAAATATGTTTAAATCCAAGTTGCATTTGAAAGTGCTTACGTAAGGCTTTTCAAACCATGTTACGGCATGTAGTTAAATATTTCCAATTTTTAAAATTAGGTGGGTTAGGATGAAATTTGTATCATTTATTAATTGAAATATTGTAAAATAGTACAATTTGTTGACCAGAATAAAGTTTGGGACAAATTATTCAGTTACAACAACAGTGTTATTGGGGCTTTAAGGCCCTACATTTCAACGTAACCAACCTCACAATTCTTCTATCCTTCCGCCTCAAAATCATGAATATTCACCAAAAGGTCAACAAAAATCGCCATGCAAAGGGGAGAAAAAGGGGAGGGAGAGAGAGACTAAAAATAACTTCCGCCCTACCCCAGGAATATTTGGAGACCTGTGTCCATACAGTACTGACAGACCAGTTACTGCACTTAGTAAGGGACCCTAACTAGCACTAATTCAAACTAATTGCACGCGATACTCATTTTTTTACGTGCACACTGACATGTATACCGGACCTAGGCTTTTCTCGTTCCATCAGAAACACTAGTCACGGACATGGCAAAACTACGCTGAAACTCCACAGGGAATTTTCGGAGCCAACATAGTTTCTAGCCCGGGAATTCTTCGTCAGTGAGCAAACCCATTACACACATTAAGCACCGTGATTCCCGTTCACCAGACCAGAAATCAATTCCCCATGACCGTAATAGAAGTTTGAATCCTAAATAACTATATTCAGTACACATTCAATTATCATTATAGAACTTCAAACAAACCAATAATGTTGTATTTACTTAAATGATATTTATTTTAGTACAGGTTATTTCGTTCTCTTTTTAATAACGGATAAAAAACAACTACAAACAATTTTAGATATTTACTCTAGAAAAAATCCGAACAAATAAAAACATTGTATTGATTAAATGTATATAAAACACCGATTGATTGTTTTTTCAAGCGTTTTCTGTATCTTTGATGTTGTGAGAACACGAAAGAAAAACAGAAAAAGTCCGTGCATTACCATGTTTATAAGGTATAGAGTGAATATAAACAAGGGAATGTACGGACTATTTCTATTTTTTTCGTCTTCTCTTATCTAATGACATTCAATTACTTTATTTAATTGTCAGATATCCTCTTACAGTCCCATAAAACAATTGTTGGTCTTCGAAGGAATTATTAGTGTGCAGAAATTTAGCCGTGTGTCTGTTATCACTCGTCGCTTCAGTCAGTTATATAGAGCAGTCGCTCGTGTTTTCCTTTTCGCTGCGACACTGCTGATTCGGGTAGCGTGTATTACTCAGCTATCGTAGGAATGCTTACTGCGTTAAAGTATATTTTGAATGTGTTTAACTAGCTATATCACAATATGCGATAATGACTGACACCAATATTGTCCTTTAACTGAGGCCTGGTGTGTGAGACTCACGGTGGCTAAGTGAGTAATCGCTAACTCACTAATCAGGTGGTCCTGTGTTTCCCTCTGTCAATGATGTAGGACTTGGTTGGAATTCGATAAACAGTAGGCGAAAACGCCAATGTCGGGGCAAAATTCCCTTCATAACACAGTTCATGATGAATACTCGTCTTCATATTTCCACTATTATACACATTAGCTTTTACTTAAAAACAACTTTGGATTTCGATCATTGAAAAGATGTCGCAAAATGAAAAATATAATTCATTAATTCTTGAACTTCGATCAGCCACCTCTTGAAAAGTTTATACAGATACATCAAACGGTGCTAATACATAATTATCATCTGTCACATCCAGCAATGATATCTTTATAAAACAAATGAGAAGTGGCATCAGCTTTATAACATGATTAAAGATTAACCAGAAAAGAAAATCCCTTAAAGCTAGAAATTTCAAATTTTCTAAGAAAGTCAAAACATAATTATTTCTATTTCTTTTGCTCAATAGGTATCAACTCACTATTATACGACCATGGGCATTATTTTTCGACCTTAAAAATCATAGACACGGGAAATAACAACACAATTACCTCCCTTGTTTTCCTTTTGACAACATGGACAGTCATATTTCAAGGTTGAAGTTTGAAGTTCAAAATGATATTTTGCCAATTTCTCAGCTGGCAATAGTGAATTATAGGATTAATAGGATTATTCTTTAACAATGTACGACTGTTTATGGATTCCATCTATTTTAAGGCTTTATTTTAAAAAATAAAAAAAACCCTTCAAAGTTTGAAATTTCCGCTTTAAATATTGAAAAGTCTGGTGACATCAATATACTTATCTACTATTTTGAAGGTGTGATTAAGTGTAGCCTGATTATCTATACCAAATAGAAGAGATCTAATTAATCGCTGATGTAATGGCAAAAGATTTATTGTCTTTCTTTTAGGTTGCTACCCCAAAAAAAATGTTTCAAGAAGTAGTAAGACACGTATAAATTCTTATTTTGAGAGAGAGAGGGAGAGGGAGAGGGGGGAGGCGGGAGCGTCCACTTGACACAAACTAGGTCATTACGGGACTAACATGATTATGGTTTAATTTTATTTTAATAATTCGCTTGCACGTAGGGGTCTTTAGTAGTGGGAGGACCTGGAGAAAACCCACGAGGTTGAACAGGCGATCCTACTACTTGTTACGTATATCCGGGGAATTGAAACCCACCAGTTGATCGTTGACAGACCTTATGATGCAGCAATCACGCGCTAACCATTCGGCCACCAACCCCCTGAAGTGACAGAAAGAGTTCGAACGAACTATTTTTCTGCAAAGAACAATAATTATTCTTTCGAGTTAAAACAATGATGATTTCAATTTTTTTTTAAAAAAAAAAGCTGAATTTAAATTCCATTCTTTAATTGAGTGCCCCTCTGATATGGATAGCCGGACCGTCGCATCACAACGCCTACGTATCCACTTACTACCTCAACAGTATAGGCCTATGACACAGACATCAAAGGTATCAACGGGGTGGTTGTGGCCGCTGCAGTCAATTGTTACTTAGAATTTACGCGCTTGCCCAGTACAAAAGTATAACCAAACTTAGAAGTGGTACAGGATGTTCTAGAAAGACGAAAGCTGACAGCATGTGGTTTCGAAAGAAACCCAATTATTATCTGAAACTGTTGATAAGTTTTTATTTTGAAAAAAAGAGCATATTTTATTATCTGATAAGTACACTATATAAAGCATCGCCATAGGTGCACAGATTAGATAAAATCGACCCATGGACAACTGTATGTACATTGTGGTTGTATTCTAATACTGAAGTCTTGTTTGATCTTTTCGTTCCTGGCGACCGTAAGGTGTCAGAACTAAAACATCATGTTCTTCGTTTCCGATGACATGCAACCAGAAATTGGAGCTTATGCTAAAACCATCTTACGTTCAACAAGCTGTCTGTTCTCCTTTCAGAACATCTTTATTAACGGAGGCGACCAGATACGACATTACCGGTTTTATTCCGGACGGAGCCAACCAGTACCTGGGCTGATGGGGCGAGGATTAGGACCCTGAGCCAGGATCTACCTTTCACTTATGATTTCCAATTGCAGCGGTGAACGGTCCTTTTCAAAACTTAAATGATCAAAAATCATCTACGCTCGACGATGTACCAGGAACGTTTTGTAAATGTCGATCGAGTATGATGTGATTAGGGATCTCGATATTGACAGCATCCTCTCCACCTTCGCTCTCCTCAAGATGCGAAGGAAGTATTTGTAAATAACGTTCACAGAGGCTTCCCTTGCGAATTTAGGAGGCATTGTGCTCTGGTGTGTTAACTGTTCTTGTTAGAGATTTCCTTCTAATAGTCTTTACTGACATTCATTGCTTATCGGAGTTTAATGTTTTATGTCACCTAAAATAATTTCACTAAAATAAAGTAAATGAATAAATCATAAGAGAAAGAGTTTGTTTAAAATACTCAAATTGTCAACGAATTCTAAACGTCAATGAAATCGCTGCCTAAATTGTATTAGATGTACGAAATTAATCCTAATTTTAAAAAATAATTCCTAGAGGAAAACACATCATGCATTTAAGGGGGCGGAGTACATACTAGTACGATCAGCCGTCAGTACGAACAATTTGAACAAACAACAATGGGGAACCCCCCACAAGGTTAATCCGGCACTGGTTTATCTGATAAGTACACTATATAAAGCATCGCCATAGGTGCACAGATTAGATAAAATCGACCCATGGACAACTGTATGTACATTGTGGTTGTATTCTAATACTGAAGTCTTGTTTGATCTTTTCGTTCCTGGCGACCGTAAGGTGTCAGAACTAAAACATCATGTTCTTCGTTTCCGATGACATGCAACCAGAAATTGGAGCTTATGCTAAAACCATCTTACGTTCAACAAGCTGTCTGTTCTCCTTTCAGAACATCTTTATTAACGGAGGCGACCAGATACGACATTACCGGTTTTATTCCGGACGGAGCCAACCAGTACCTGGGCTGATGGGGCGAGGATTAGGACCCTGAGCCAGGATCTACCTTTCACTTATGATTTCCAATTGCAGCGGTGAACGGTCCTTTTCAAAACTTAAATGATCAAAAATCATCTACGCTCGACGATGTACCAGGAACGTTTTGTAAATGTCGATCGAGTATGATGTGATTAGGGATCTCGATATTGACAGCATCCTCTCCACCTTCGCTCTCCTCAAGATGCGAAGGAAGTATTTGTAAATAACGTTCACAGAGGCTTCCCTTGCGAATTTAGGAGGCATTGTGCTCTGGTGTGTTAACTGTTCTTGTTAGAGATTTCCTTCTAATAGTCTTTACTGACATTCATTGCTTATCGGAGTTTAATGTTTTATGTCACCTAAAATAATTTCACTAAAATAAAGTAAATGAATAAATCATAAGAGAAAGAGTTTGTTTAAAATACTCAAATTGTCAACGAATTCTAAACGTCAATGAAATCGCTGCCTAAATTGTATTAGATGTACGAAATTAATCCTAATTTTAAAAAATAATTCCTAGAGGAAAACACATCATGCATTTAAGGGGGCGGAGTACATACTAGTACGATCAGCCGTCAGTACGAACAATTTGAACAAACAACAATGGGGAACCCCCCACAAGGTTAATCCGGCACTGGTTTACGCCCTCATCCATTATTTTCAAAACGTTGGAGGTAATTATACAAAAATTACGGAGTTCTTTAAGAATACTAAAAGTATATCAACCAAGGTCCTTGAGATCTTATTACCAGAACACTCTTGTCGTTTCACACTCAAAACTGAAAAATTTTGGTGATATAAGTTTTAGTGTAGTTGCACCTAAATTGTGGAATCATTCACCACTGAAAATCCGAAACAGTGAAACTTTGACTACTTTCAAATCTCAACTGAAGACTCACTTATTTCGAGAATTTAACGAAAATTTGTCTTTCTATTCACTGCGTGTTGAACATGCTTTTAGGTGGATTTGGCGCTCTACAAATGTACATTATTATTATAAGTAGTAATAATGGATACAGGACAATCGGAATGAGTAAGATTTTCCACCTGGGAACAGCTTCAGATAAAGATTAGCCCATACCCTTACTATCATGTCCCGGATATAAAGTTCAGATGTTGGTTGCATAGTTGGCGTGCCGTTTCGAGAGATGAATGTGAAATACGACCACTGGAAGACAAGCGAAAAAAAGGACCATGCCATAAAGATACTCCGAGAAGTAGTGTCAGCTGCAAAAAGTGGTCAACAAAATTTCTTTGTAGCAGTTGGTTTCCATAAACCACATCTGCCTTATATTTTTCCTGAAGAATTCCTATCGCTTTTCCCACGACAGAACATCTAGTCGCCCGCCAATCCGTACGCCTCAGTTTATATGCCAGAAGTGGCTTGGGTTAATTATAATATATTATATTACAGGCGGCGAACTGTTAGCAACTTTTTAGGATATATTACAATTGCATCCTTTAGGAGCGATTAACAGCACTTTGCCTGATTACAAAGTGATTGATCTGAGAAGAGCATATTATTGCGCGGTCTGTTATATTTTCCCTGATATGAGCTTGAGTACTTGGGACTCGCAGGGAACATCATTGTCCTTTTGAGGAATGGTGTAAACATACTAAATTTGAAAATGCCACCCATGCTCCCACGATGGTTTGTGTACCGGGACTTACAGATAAAGGCGTTGAAACTGAAGGCTTAACATAATTTGTTGACCTATTTCCAACACCTTGTAGAAGCAGTCGGCTTCGACCAATTACCACTTTGTTCTGCGCTTTCAACCGGAACAGCTCTCTGTACTGAAGGAACAAGTATGAAGTATGGTACCCTTTATGAAGGATCCAACCAGACAATGGAAAACTGGGGCCTTTCCCAATATCCAAGCAACAATTACACTGTAATACTTTAAGAACTGAAAAATACAGAATGGCCAGAATTTACCATGGCTCCTGATTACAAGCCCAACTGGAACAAACTTTATGGTGTTGAACTTTATGATCATTCTGTTTCTCCCAGAAGAGAATTATTTCAGACAAGGATCCTCAGCATCAAACTATTGTCACTGAACTTAATTCGCAGCTTAGAAAAGGTTGGAGATATAGATATAGTTAGCCGCCTAGCGCCATGCATTCTCCCTGAACATTTATATGTAGTATATTCATTTGGCATACCAGAATATATTAGTAATGAAAAGTGTTTTTCTTGGTATTATGGTAAGTTTTGGATCGTAAATTTGAATGCTTCTTGTTCACATTTTGACTGTAAAAGCTTTTGAACGCGATACGGAAAAATCGATGTTTAAATGAGGACATAAAGGGGATTCCAGTAAGCACTGGATGAAGATTTTTGCCGATTTTCTGGCCAATCTTCTTTCATTTTACATGTAAAGTATTTTCACACCGGGTACTTTATTGATATCCTGTGCTATTTTATTTTATTTTTTGTGTATATACATGGCGTTGCCATAAAATAAAATGGGTTAAACATTCTATTACTACTTGCCAGCAAACTCCAATTCGTGTCATTCGCTGGCTTAGCTCAATTGTTGGGGCTTGCGTCTGTATAGTAGACATCAATACTGGTTCCCCGAACTAGTAAAATATTAAAAAAATAATTATAACTGTGGTTTAGCGAAAAAAATTTGCCACAGAAGCATCGCTTAAAGAGATTTAGAAACCAAACGTAAAATATTAAAAAAATAATTATTACTGCGGTTTAGCGAATTTTTTTGCCACAGAAGCATTGCTTAAAGAGATTTAGAAACCAAACGGGTGCTTCAGATAGTAAGATTAGAGACAGTGAGAAGGTCTAGAATGGCTGTATAAGAAATTTAGGAACTAACAGTTAATGGAATATTGATAAACTTCAGAATGTCGTGTGTACTTTAACTTTAACCAGAGTATATAGCCTCTGAAGTACAGACAGCTAGCTTATAACTTAATGCATTACGGCATGAAGAAGGAAGAGATTGTTCGAAAAAATCAAGCTGCTGGACAAGAAATCAGAAATGGAATGATACGGAGAAAGCGAGAAATGGAGTTTAACAACTACCTGGCACAGACTACATCATTTAGAGACTAACATATAGTTGAATTCTTTTTTTTCAATGAATTCCGAAAAACGTTCTCGGCTAACACCAAGACTTAACCAAAACCCCCCTTAGGAGGCCAGCATTTTACTCACTATAGGCCGCCGCGATTCCCAGAGGAAATCAAACCCTACCAACACGTTCCTTAATACAACTAATATCTTTTATTCTGTTATGCCAAAAGAATAATTATATTATATTTTCAGGGAGAATGCATGGCGCTGGGCGGCTGACTATATCTCCAACCTTTTCTAAGTTGTGAACTAAGTTCAGTGACTATAGTTTGGTACTGAGGATCCTGGTATCTGTTATAATTCTCTTCTGGGTTAACAGAATGATCATAAAGTTCAACACCATAAAGTTTGTTCCAGTTGGGTTTGTAATCAGGAGCCATGGTAAATTCTGGCTATTCTGTGTATCTGTATTTTTCGTTCTTAAAGTATATCCCATCACGGTGTAATTACCGCGTGGATATTGGGAGAAAGCTCCAGTTTTCCATTCTCTGGTTGAATCCTTCACCAAAGGTACCATACTTGTACCTTCGGTACAGAGAGCTGCTTCTGTTGAATACGCAGGACAAAGCGATAATTGATAGAAGCCGACTTCTTCTACAAGGGTTAGAAATCGGTCCACAAATTCTGCTAGTCTTTCAGTTACAGCGCCTTTTTCTGTAAGTCCCGGCACACTAACCATTATTGGGGCATGGGTGGCATCTTCAAAGTTAGTATGTTCACACCATGTTCACCAAGTTGCCGGCCATGGTCACCCCAGAAAGATACAATGGTGTTTACAGCGAGTCCAAAACTCTCAAGCTCTGCCATAAGAGACAATACCCCATCGGGCAATGAGCTATTTAAATGCACCTGAGGGATAAACATGTTTATGTCGTCATAATTACTCAGTTCTTCCTTATAACAACCCAAGCAACTTTTGGCATTATCAGGTAACCGGATGTTTTCACGTGGGTAAAGAGATAAAAACTCTTCAGGAAAAATAAAAGGCAGATGTGGCTTATGGAAACCGACTGCTACAAAAAAATGTTGCTGTGCACTATTACAGCTGGTGCTACTTCCCGGTGTACCTTTTTGCCTGTTCTTTGATTTGCATATATCTAGAAGTAGTCGAATTGTGTATTCATCCTTAGAAACAGCACACCAGCTCTGTTGCATGAACTTAAATCATGCATACGGAACATGGTAGTACGGGTCCGTCCAGGATACGGAATCATCAACTCCGGAAGGTGCCCCTGGGTGGAAAAATAAATCTTACCCATTCCAATGGCCTTATATCCATTATTTTTGAAGAACTAGGGAATTGTTGTATAATAATGGATAATGTCGTAAACGTGGGTTGTATAGGTTCAGAACTATAGAGAGAAGTATATACAATATAGTCAAGATTACCTTATCTTATATATATTTTATAAAAAGCGCAGGGGTGGGGGTTGGGATGGCCTAGTGGTCTGGAGTGCCGCGGTTCGACCTTTAGCTGGCCGGCCACCTCTGGCTCGCGGCTGTGGTATCGAGCCCTGTTGTGAGCCTATGTGGCATGGATATAGTAGCGCCTTCTCAACCTCGTGGGTTTACTCCGGGCACTCCGGTTTCCTCCCACTGCTAAAGACCCCTACGCGCAAGCGAATTATTGAAATAAAATTAAACCATATGTTAGTCCCGGCATGACCCAGTTGTGTTGAATGGACGTTAAACCCCATTTCTCTATATATATAAAACGAGCTCAATGTGACTCAAATTTTAGCATCTTTCTGGCAGAGAAGGAATCTTAGCC
This sequence comes from Patella pellucida, assembly GCA_917208275.1. NCBI lineage: Eukaryota > Metazoa > Mollusca > Gastropoda > Patellidae > Patella > Patella pellucida. Next base: position 63,853,801 of record OU795036.1, on the reverse strand, counting down.
AAACCGGATATCTGCTTTTTTATAGCTGTGATAAATTATCAAGTTTTAGGGTTTGTTACAGGGTGTAGTAGTTAAAAATTTGGTATGTTAATAATTAATTAATATTTTTTTATCTATTTAGAAATAATTCTGATATAAAAATAAAATATTTCGGTAATTATAGATTATGTTCTACTGCTGTAATTGTCACGTAGCCAAAAAAAATCTATTGTCATTAATAATGGAACTCTCCTTGCAAAGTAAATTGAGTATTTTATGTTTTAATACCTCTTAAATGGTTGATATAAGAATGCATTTGTCTTGCATATATATATGTGTTTTATTTACGTTCGGAAACCTTAGTATTTTTATTTTATAATTGTAATGCGTTTTAATCATTTAGTTTTTTGGTTAATTGTTGCCTGAAAATAAATATGTTGAATGTATATAGGGATTACTAAATATTGTTAAATATGTCTATCACACAGACATTTTGTTAACGGGAATTGTGCGTATTCAAAATATGACATGGAAGGCAGAGACTACAAGAACTTCTGAGACGAAAGCCGTTAAGTAGGAAATTAAGAAATAACTCGTTTTTTTGTAATTTCCTATTTTCGACTTTCGACTTTCGTGTTTACAAAAATATGGCTAAGTCGAAAGTCGACAAGACGGTATACAAGCCAAAATGCTGTGTGTTATTTCTTAATTTCCTATTTTCGAGTTGATTTTGGCTTGTATACTGTCTTGGCTCCTCACATTTTTTCCTAATTTCTTATTTTCGACTTTCGTGTTTCGAAGAAGCGAAAAGTAGAAATTATGAATGGTAGTTATAGGCTTCCATAGGTTCCAATTTCATGAATTGTTTAGATAAATTTATACCATTTAGTTCCCACACACTGTATAACTTACGATTATTTTTTTTATTTAATTTACAGTTAATCGATGTTAATCCCAACTGATGATAGAACTTTTTAGTCTTTTTTTGTATATCATCATTGAGTGAGTAAAATTTTTGTTGGCTGAATTGTGAATCCTACTGTTAAACTTTCACATTTTATTGGAATCTTTATTGGCAAACGCCTGCTTGAATTACAAAGGTGTTCTTGAAGGAGAACAGACAGCTTGTTGAACGTAAGATTGTTTTAGCAGCAGGCATGGCTAACGCATCTATGACACTATAGGCTCATTTTAGGTCTATGAAAAGTGTTCTGTTTAATATAGACATCTTTACCTACACATGTTGTGTGACGAAAACTAGGGTAATGGAGTAGCTTGTATTATAATTCTTCCATTTTAGTCCTAGTTATCGACAGCTATCTCAGTATCCATTGTTAAATGTAGGATACTATCGTCAAGCCATCTCGTGCACGGATTCGTACATTTATCTAGAATAGTATTCAGGTAAACCGGTGCCTTTACGAAACACTTAACCAAAAATGGCATTTGTCCAGCCCTAATAGATGTGGCAGTATACTTCTATACATACTATTCAAATAAAGTAGGGGATATTTGATTTTTAAGTGCTATTAAAGTCACCTAATGAAACTGACGAAGAAATAAATGACAAAATGAAATGAAGTTCACATTCATCGATTTATTCCAAATGATCGTTAGACTAAGTAAGGCACAGACTTACCATTATAAGGGTAAAATGATACACGGGGTCAAACAGCAAAGTTACCACAGCATTACAACAACAAAGTCAGTAACGGGTAAATCCTCCTCTGTTTGCCAAACAAGCATTGATCCGACGTGGCATACTCCTAATGAGACGTCTAAGGTCATTTTGGTCCAGATTGTCCCATTCCTGTTGCAACGCAGCAGCAAGTTCTTGGACATTGGCAGGACGTTGTTGACGTTGACGTAACCTCTGTCCAAGCATGTAACGATCCTGGCCCTGTGACATCTTGCGTTGTCATCCTGGAAGATGTTGTCCCGGTAGTACCGGCCTGTAACACGCCCTGCAACAACATTTAAAGCCGTTCTTCCAGCAACAGTGATGCCTCCCCACACCATAACAGAACAACCCCCAAATCGATCATGTCTGATGACGTTAACGTCTTGTAAGCGCTCGTTTCGACGACGCCACACCCTCCTACGTCTGTCCGAAAAATCAAGAGTGAACCTTGACTCATCTGAAAACATCTCATTGCTCCAGCGTCGATTATCCCAGTGTTCACGATCCCTACACCAACGACGTCTTGCCGGAATGTAATGATCTCTCAAACAAGGGATCAAGCGAGGACGTCGGGTGCGAAGGTGACCCCTGTGAAGTCGAATCCGAATCGTCTGGCCACTCACTCTCACACCAGTGTCTGTTTGAAGACGAGAGCTGATCTGATTTGCTGTGATGACACGATTTCTCAAGGCCAAGGTACGGATAAATCGATCCTGGACTTGAGTTGTCGCCCTTTGTCGACCTGAGCGTGATTTGTCCTGTACAGATTGTGTATCACGGTATCTGGACCATAGCTTGCTTAGGACAGGCGCGTAACTTTTCATTTTGGGTAAGCCGACGCATATCAAAATTTGTTTTCTGGTCACTAAACCAATTAAATTGATGTTTTCACCCTGGAATTCAATGCCACAATGACTGTAACATTCAAAGTCAGAGTCGTGCAAATCTTTGGTTGGACCCCCATGATGATCCCAAGCATCACCTGTATTCCATGCGGTAGCTATTGGTGCGTTTGGGCGTCACATGTAACTGGAAATGTTTCTTCTGTTAGGTTCTATAGTGACTTTTTTCGTAGTCATTTGCATATTTTAGTATTATGCCCCCAAAATCAAATATCCCCTACTTTTTTTGAATAGTATATTATAGAGCGGGTTTTAATTCAGAGCTCAAGGGGAACGTAAGACCTATATCCTCCTCAGCTAGAGGTTCAGACAATCATCCCAGCGCGAACGATGCGTAGAACTATCAGGAAGCATGTGGCTCTTGCCACGTTTAAGCCGTAAATCAGAAAGGAAATTATACTCAGACCTTGGATATTTTAATAACTCGAAAAGTATTACCATAGATGTTGTAATTTTCCTGTATTTAACCTTGTAGTTTTCTGTATTAGATATATATAAATCTAGTTAACAACGTAAATGGTGTTTTAGACTTGTAATTGAAGATTGAAATAATTTATATCATAACGTGGAGTCTGGAAGACAGGCCTAGAAGAAAAGTGTCACATCTGACACCGTAGTGTCACACATCTAGATTAAGCGTATGTACCTCTGTATGAATTGGTGATGGAAAGTCGGGAACCAGGTAAGCTCATAGTTCTGGACGCATATGATATAAAGCGAAAAACAGGATGTTCTTTTTCTGTCATCTTACCATCCCGAAACATAATAAAAGTAGTCCTACAGGGAAGGTAAAAAGCAACGACTTCGTCCCCCTCTATATTTTAATCTATCTATAATGTGCATACACTATATCAGATTATAGCAAGTTATCATTTTAGGCACAGTTAAACAGCTCACCGTCAAACTCGACCTGTATCGATGAGTTATTCACCTAATGTTTGAGGTTGCGGAAATTTATTATATATCAATATTTATAAATATTATAACGAACTCTGGAAGCCATCAAAGACGTATCTGGGAGGGTCGCTAAAGACCCCATATGAGACCCAAGCCAAGCATAGTTTGAATACTTTATGGTAGCCCAGTGTTGCCTAAGAAAGTTCACCTTGATTTCCCAGTCTATTTGTCCTTGGTCTTGTGGTTTATTCAAGTGGAACGGAAAACCATTCGATAAAGACTAGGTGGAAACGTCGCTGTCCCGACAAATTGTCCGTAATGATAGTACTGTGAAGGACGTTAAACCCATTCCATCTATATACCCCCATCCAACTATTATATATTATATACATGTACATGTATATTTGATAAGATTTCTCAACATCAATCCAGATTTAAGTGTAAATCCCATGACTGTAAGGCCATCGACTTTCAGAGCAGAAGTCAACCAAGCTGAAAAGCAATTTCTATATGCGTCACTAGGTTCCCTAGGGGTCACTGTCACGAGATATGAACGTCTGCCACGCCCCTTGTGGTGGGTGTGGTTATTAGGGGCAAAATATATGGACCCCAAAAATAGGCTAGACTAGACTAGCTCATTTACTAAACAGGTGAAACTTGTTGCAAAATGTTCAGCATATATCCACAAGTATCGAGAATCACCCCTGCCAGACGCCCCTAATTGCCACAACCCCAAAGCTAAGCTAGATTAGCTCATTTACTATCTGCATGAAATTTATTGCAAAATGCTCAGCATATCCACATGTATCATGAATCACCGATGTATGACATTTTCAGTGGTGGGGTACCCCCACCAGACGGCTCTAATTGCCACACCCTCAAAGCTAAGCTAGATTAGCTCATTTACTAACCGCATGAAATTTTTTGCAAAATGCTCGGCATATCCACATTGTATCAAAAATCGCCGATGCCAGACATTTCCAGACGGCCGCAATTGCCCTACCCCCAAAAGATGAGTAAAGGGGTCTAGAATGTGACCAACAGATAATAAGGTATCAAGACATTTGCCACCCCGACAATAACCACCCGGACTTTTGCCACCGGATTTTTAGCACCCGGACTGTTACCGACATAGGACATCTGCCACCCTGGGACATCTGCCACCCGGATTTTTACCACCCGGGCTGTTACCGACATAGGATATCTGCCACCCTAGGACATCTGCTACCCGGATTTTTACCACCCGGACTGTTACCGACATAGGACATCTGCCACCCTAGGACATCTACCACCCGGATTTTTACCACTCGAACTGTTACTGACACAGGACATCTGCCACCCTAGGACATCCGCCACCCAGTCAATATGAGTTCGTTTAAAATATATAAGTAATGTTTAAAAATTGTTTACTGAAATACATCTAGGGTCTATATGTTTAGGCATAAAAAACACATCATGTCATCAATGAAATGGGGTTTAACGTCCTTCTCTTCTGCACCTAACCTGTGCTAATTGAAGGCGGGCATACGGCATACAGTGTGTATGAGGACATTTTTGGCCGGGCAGCGGTGCTACGTCCTACTCTTATATTGATTTCCAACTGCCAAGGGATTATTGCCGGGTGGCAAATGTCCTGGGGTGGCACATTTCCTATGTTGGCAAAAGTCCGGGTGGTAAACATCCGGGTGGCAAATGTCCTGTGGTGGTATAAATCCGATGGCATAAGTCCGGGTGGCAAATGTCCTAGAATCAGATAATAATAACGTGTTGAAGAGAATCCTTTCATCAACTTCTCAAATTGTATCCCAATTATTATCTGTTCCATATTACATATATTACACTGCTCTATATTTAGAATGTACAAGCTAGAAGGTTTTGGAACTAGGTTCTATGATATTTTTAATTCAAATTCAAATCGAATAAGAGAACAAGAAAAACTAATTAAACCAATTTAATAACAATTTAATATAATAAAAAAAATGGTTTCAATTATCATGCGTTTAGTAAATGAGCTGGTCGCCCTTTACTCAGCTTTTGGGGGTAAGGGCAATTGCGGACGTCAGGCTTCACCACTGAAAATATCTGGCGGTGGTCATGTGTGATACATGTGAATATGCTGAACAATTTGTAACATGTTTTATGCAGTTAGTAAATGAACTAGTCAAGCTTAGCTTTTGGGTAGGGTCATTTAGGAACGTCTGGCGGGGGTACCCCACCATTAAAAATATCTGGCATCGGTGATTCTTGATACATATCGATATGCTGATCATTTTGCAACAAGTTTTATGCGGTTAGTTAATGGGCCAGTGTAGCCCAACTTTTGGGGTGGGTCATTCAGGGACGTCTGGCGGGGGTACCCCATCACTGAAAATGTCTGGCATCGGTGATTCTTGATACATGTGGATATGCTGTTCAATTTGCAACAAACTTTATGCGGTTAGTAAATGAGTTAGTCTGGCTTAGTTTTGGGGTGGGTTCATTTGGGGACGTCTGGCGGGGGTACTCCACCACTGAAAATGTCTGGCATCGGTGATTCTTGATACATGTGGATATGCTGAACTTTTTGCAATAAACTTTATTCGGTTAGTAAATGAGCTAGTCTTGCTTAGCGTTTGGGGTGTGGTCATTTGGGGACGTCTGGCGGGGGTACCCCACCACTGAAAATGTCTGGCATCGGTAATTTTTGACACACGTTGGTATGCTGAACATTTTGCAACAAATTCCATGCGGTTAGTAAATGAGCTAGTCTAACTTAGATTTAGGGTTGTGGCAATTAGGGACGTCTTGCGGGGGTACCCCACCACTGAAAATGTCTGGCATCAGTGATTTTCGATAAATGTGGATATGCTGTACATTTTGCAACCAGTTTAACGTGGTTAGTAAATGAGCTAGTCTAACCTATTTTGGGGGTCAATTTATTTTGCCCCTCGTGACCACACCAACCACAACGGGCGTGGCAGACGTTCATATCCTGTGACAGTGACCCCTATGGAACCTAGTGACGCATATAGAAATTTTGGGTCCAGAGCAAAGGAGATGGATTGGCGTCCACTCAAGGTAGGTCATTTCATGACTAAAAGGCAGATGGACCAATTATTTTACTTCGATGATTCGGTAGGTCAACATTTCAGGACTATCGTACATGGTTCAACTTTGGGTTTTAGCTTAGATATATATATCTTTGATATTGCGATCTATATGTAGATGTAGAACTGTACTCTGTAGGCCTACTTCTGAAAACCAAAGAAACTGATTTAATCTAAACTGGCATGAATATATAATATAGGCTACACACCACAAAATTAGACAATCTATTTCTGTACAAGAACAATACCTCGATCTTAAAAAATATGCTGAAACTGACACATCTTTTATGTGAACGCGAACGAGTAAGTGAAACTTGCAAGCTATTTTAGGTAGGGCTACACGCCAATTTATTTGATTAGATTTATGTCTCTGGTTTTCGTCGCATTAGGACACTTCCCTGGTGAGTCCCATAGCAGCCACTGCACGAATAGAGTGAAATCCCATCGAACCACTCTTCTACATGGAATCTATCTATTTATACTGGATGTGTGTGTGTGTGTGTGGGGGGGGGGGGCGGTCTGGTCGAGTGGCATAAAACGTGTGCATTAGATCGTAAGGTCTGTTATTGGGCCAGAGGGTGTAATTGCGTAAAGTGAAAACTAAAATTGGTTGGAAATTTTTATGGCGCGTTGGGCATAGAGTGGGATTTCGGTTAGTAGAAAACCATTGAACAACTTTGAATTTGCTTAACTTAGGACTAGGCCCTACTCGTGCTAGAATAGAAGAAAGACGCACGTAGGCTATTTGGGATTCAGATCAGCCAGACAGCCACCTAAACTTGTAAAGAGTGTTTCTGTTGATGGGAGACGCAGTGGCACGGTAGCTAGATTGCTAGGCCTAATTTTAACCGGGGGCATGGTTTCGCAGGGTCAGAGAAGCTTGACAGAGCGCCTGACAAAGATCGTGTCTAGTCGATCGGATGGGACAAAAAACTGGGCCCGTGTAGCCTACTAGTAGGCCTACTGTGTAGACATTACATAATTATGACCAATAATGCCCGCCTTCCCCGGTCCAGTCAGTGCAGAAAAGTCTGAGTTATTTTAACCATAATATTATTAATATACTTTTTTGTTGTTGTGGTGTAAGTCCAACCGGAAGTCGATGGATGGAAGCCGCCATGTTTGAGTTTCAGAGGCAGAAAGAATAATAATATTGTCCCTTTATATTGACGTGTTTCATATTTTTGTTGTGGCTTATGATGTTGCACTGAATCGAACGCGTTGTCAACTAAATTGTTAGTATTAACGATAGCTGAATGTCTATTGCTGGCATAATTTAGTTTGTCAAGTAAGTACGCCATGACCCATGTGTCTGCAGTTCGTCGTCTGCAATAAATATAAAATACTTGTTGATGTTCAAAGTTCAGTTCCAGTTTTTTAAAATATCATTATTTATCATTATATTATATATGTATAAGGTAGGGCCCTAGTCTATATTGCAGCCAATATATAGTATACACACATATTAATAATACTGTCGCATTGTTAGTTTAAAGGCAGAAAAGAGAGGGGTGATGACGTGTAAGCTTTTTGTTTGGCATGTCCATGGGCAGACTGGGGGCCCATTCATTCCACATTCCAGTCTGTCCCAGGCAGAGGCTATACTCTACTAATACTAATGACTAACTCTAAAAATAGGGGCGGAGTTGGAGATTTAATTGGTGCTTTTTAGTATCCACAAAAAAGTATGTAAATTCAAGACTAAAACAGACCCAATTCTTAATTTCGGTTCTATTTCAGTATCGTACCTCTACCAGTTTCCGGGGTCGTAGAGATTTGAAAATTTCAGGGGGTGTTCATGTCGGCTAACAATGACCTCACACCAAATTTCAGCGAAATCGGTCAATAACTTTTCATTTTACCGAATTAAACTTCCCACGAGAGATACAATTATATTGCCTTTCGTCGCCATTAGTATTTGGTGACTCTAGACTCGAATAACAAGACACTCAACGAACTCCCAACACTCGGTTCCCCGTGCCCAACGTTGCAATTCATAATAATTATAATGAGTTTCGTATATTTTAATTATACGCCCACATGGAAATGTGGTCGCATATTGCCGTTGCCCCCGACCGGCCATCCGTCGGTCGGTCCGTTCGTCGGCCACAATTTCTTGTGAACGCTCTAGAGGCTAAAGTTAATACTTGATTGACTTTAAATTTATGCACAGTGTTTAAGTTTAAAGTCATGAGACGAAGAAGCATTATGGAAATGTGGTCGCATATTGCCGTCGCCCCCCGACGCCGGCCGGTCGTTCGTCGTCCACAATTTCTTGTGAACGCTCTAGAGGCTAAAGTTAATACCCGATTGACTTTAAATTTATGCACAGTGTTTAAGTTTAAGGTCATGAGACGAAGAAGCATATGGAAATGTGGTCGTATATTGCCGTCGCGACCGGCCGTCCGTCGGTCTGTTGGTTCGTCGTCCACTACGAAATAGAGTCTCAGCGGCTAAATTGTGGACGACGAACGGACCGACCGACCGACGGCCGGTCGGGGGCGACGGCAATATGCGACCACATTTCCATAATGCTTCTACGTCTCATGACCTTAAACATAAACACTGTGCATAAATTTAAAGTCAATCGGGTATTAACTTTAGCCTCTAGAGCGTTCACAAGAAATTGGGGACGACGAACAGACGTACCGACGGATGGCCGGTCGGGGGCGACGGCAATATGCGACCACATTTCCATGTGGGCGTATAATTAAAATATACGAAACTCATTATAATTATTATGAATTGCAACTTTGGGCACGGGGAACCGAGTGTTGGGAGTTCGTTGAGTGTCTTGTTATTCGAGTCTAGAGTCACCAAATACTAATGGCGACGAAAGGCAATATAATTGTATCTCTCGTGGGAAGTTTAATTCGGTAAAATGAAAAGTTATTGACCGATTTCGCTGAAATTTGGTGTGAGGTCACTGTTAGCCGACATGAACACCCCCTGAAAATTTCAAATCTCTACGACCCCGGAAACTGGTAGAGGTACGATACTGAAATAGAACCTTAACTTCTTACACAGGGCCCTAGAGCCTACCTGCTACCATAAAATTATAATAATGAAACTAGGATAGCCCTAGTTCCTTTAGGAACTGTCTCTGAGCGAACGATGTCTCCCTAACAGTTCCTCACGGACCTTATTATCAACTAGTATGAAAATAAAGCTTTACCCCATCTCGGTTCTAAGGCTATTTTAGATCCTTACCGTCTATTTTGCACCGTGAAACTTTTTTGATCACCAAAAGTAATCATTTCCTGACACAACCGAGACAAATTTATAATAATCCAACACTATTTTCGTGTAGAATTCGATGTTAGAAAAAGACCGGTCTGTGCTGACGTCAGTAAACAAACATGGCGGCCAGATTTGAACGATTTTGTTTATCTTTTTCTAACGTCGAATTCTACATGAAAATAGTGTTGAATTATTATAAATTTGTGTCGGTTGTGTCAGGAAATGTTTTCTTTTGGCGATTAAAGAAGAATCACGGTGCAAAGTAGACGGTAAGGATCTAAAATAGCCTTAGAACCGAGATGGAGAAAAGCCTTATTTTCATACTAGTTGATAATAAGGCCCGTGAGGAACTGTTAGCGAGACATCGTTCGCTCAGAGACAGTTCCTAAAGGAACTAGGATAGCCCTACCCACAGCTCCTCCTCAGTTCATTACTGCAGGTATTTCTACAGCACTTGCCATGACATGTGTGTCAACTTGTAAGACTATTATAAGACTAGCACATAAAGCGATATGTACATGTAGGCCTACACTTTCAGCAAGTTAATTCAAATTCATTCATATAATTAATTGAGACATCTCAACTCAAACTAGACCTACAACTACAAAGCCAGAAATGTTACTATTAGACCTCCCTTACTTAAGAATGACTTTGCCACTTAACCCACACAATAGAAGTTAGAATAGAACCGAATGAATATATTAGCCAGCGATGGTTTTTCCTTAACCCTTTGGTTTTGAGTCGACATCATGCCCCAAGTGAGTGAATTAAATGACGTTATAACAATTTTTATACCTTTATATTGATAACGACATCTACCGGTACTTAACTTAAGGCTGACAATTGATACCGATTTTAAATATTGATATCGGCAACCTTTTCGTCATTATCGATATATCGAAAAATTTGAAGTTGAAAGAAATACCTGTTGGTGTGCTAATAATGCATTTAAATGTGTTATATTCATTTCAAACTATGATTTCTAAACATGTTCGTTTCGTTTACAATCTATCTAATGGTGTTATTAACACAATAGTATTCGCAGCTTCGCTCTTTCCATCAATCGCTGTTATTTCCCCTGAACAATTAAGTAATTATTTATTGTCATTGTTGTAAACCACCGCATAGTTATTAAAACAAGGCTATGAGCTAAAACTAGTAAATCTAATTTATATTCCTACAGGTACAGGTCATTGGACAATATTTTGAGGGATTTCTTTTAGTACTCCATCCAAAAAATGATCTAAAATAAGTTATAACGTTAAATAAGGTACGGTATGACGTTGGCGACATATATGTGGCTATTTAAAGTTCACCATCGGTTACGACATATTTGTCACCTAACTGAATTAAAATTAGTTTACCGTATTTCCTCTAATAAGCGCCGGGCCTCTAATAAGCGGCCCAAGTCCTCGGAAATGACGGCTTTACCCAAAATTCAATTTGCTATTAAAGAAATAAGCGCCGGGCCTCAAAAGAGCGGCAGGCCTCTAATAAGCGCCGGGGAGTCAAGGGGTGCTGAAATAATAAGCGCCCGGGCGCTTATTAGAGGATATACTGTATCTGACGTACATGTCACCTGACTGAATTAAAATTAGTTTACCGTATTTTCTCTAATAAGCGCTGGGTCTCCAATAAGCGCCTGGCCTCTTATAAGCGCCGGGGGGTCAAGGGGTGCTGAAAAAATAAGCGCCAGGCCTTCAATAAGCTCCGGTCTCTAATAAGCTGCCCAATGACCATGGAAATGACAGCTTTACCCTAAATTCAATTTGCTATTAAAGAAATAAGCGACGGGCTTCCAAAGAGCGCCGGGGGGTCAATGGGTGCTGAAAAAATAAGCGCCCGGGCGCTTATTAGAGGAAATACTGTATCTGACGTACATGTACGGTATGTTTCAATTGAATCAGATGGGCTCATTTTGCGAAAAAGGTACAAATTTTTGAAACCATCTGAATGAGCCACAGTGGAGCTTGATTTATTCTATATTAACATTGAATTTACGAATTTTATAGATAGGTTGGGAATAAGTATGCTTATTGATTAGTTAAAGATGTTTATTAAACTTTGAAGCAAATATGAATAAAAATTGGCCAGATTCTGCTGCATGTATCACTATCGGAAAAAAGGCCCAGCATATCCCTTTTGTTCGCTTGAGTTTCCATGTCTCGCAATTATTCAAAGAGAATGCAGTATTTTAATATTCACTGTAATCCATAACAATTCAAGACAGGAAAGGTAATGTGTATGAAGTGGCTTATGTCAGTTTCCTCTAAGTGATATCTGCTCATAACAGTTCTGCCTTTAATGTAGTGTTTGCTAGTTTGTAGCTTGGGTAATGATTACTTTAGTCAGTATGTGAATTATATAGTCAATAAACATTATCGAAAATTTAGTAGTCAATAAACATTAGTATCGAAAATTTAATAGTCAATAAACATTAGTGTTTATCGAAAAAATTGAAAAGTGTTTAAGAGCAATATTGGCACATAAATGTCCATACAACAAATATTTTAAACAGATTGGTGTGAAATTGTTGTAAATTGTAAAATTTAGAAGTATAAAGTTTTATAATTGTGTTTGACAACTTTATGTGCTCTTTAAATTAAAATGTCTGGGTCACCAATTGTAAGCGCTATCATCTATGCCATCTGATCTAGTGTATGTGACCTATATATATAACCTGCAACTTTGCTGTCTTCCAAAAGCTGCAATATTTCAGTTTCAGAAAATATATATTATATATACCGGCAAGTGAATAAGTGAAGGCTAAGCTTCAATTATTCCTAAGGTTCTACCAAGCTGATCCTGTGACATTCTAGGGGATATTTCCATGCCCTGATCACCAACAACTAATTCTTCCCTCCAAATCTGTGATATGGACTAAAGCAGGCCTGGGCCCTGTGTCTCGACATCTTAAACTAAAGATAAAATCCAATTTTAGTAGATACTTTAATTTTATTGGCTAAGCAGCATCACTGTCTACTCGTTATTGAATTCCAATTTTTATACGCCCACATTTTCATGTGGACGTATTATGTCGTCCCGTCTGTCCGTCCAGACGTCCGTCCACAATTGTTTGTGGACTCTCTACAGGTCACAATTCTTGTCGGATTTTGACGAAACTTTAAATATAGGTTTATCCCCAAAAGATCTCGGCTGCTTTCGATATTAGCATGTATCAGATCAAAACTTCATGGATTATGGCCCCTGATTGTACGAAAAATCACATTTTTAGCTGGTGGACCTTATAGAGGTCACAATTTTAAACCGATTTTGATGGAAACTTGACATGCATGTTTAAAACCCAAAGATCTTGGTTCCTTTCAATATTTGCGTCTATCGGAAGGTAATTTCCTGAATTATGGCCCCTGATTGGCCGAAAAGTCACCTATTTTAGCTTGTGGTACCTCTGGAGGTCACAATTATCCAATTTAAAAAACCGTTCGATTACATCACCGTTACACCCTAAGAAAGGTTGAGTTCAAATTTCGGGAAAATCGGACCAAAATTACCATACAAAATGGCCGCCGTTCATACGCGAACACTGTTAAAAAATGGTATATCAAGGTTGTGGAACCTGTAGAGATCACAATTTTAATTCGAATTTGAAGAAACTTGAAATGCATGGTTATAACCCAAAGATCTTGGTTCCTTTCGATATTTGCACATATCGGATCGTAACTTCCTGAAAAATGGACCCTGATTATATGCAAAATCGCCGTGGTTTAGTTTGTGGTCCCTCTGGAGGTTACAATAATTATCCGATTTAAAAAATCTTTTCATTGTATCATTGTTACACCCTAAAGAAGGTTGAGTTCGAATTTCGGAAAAATTGGACCAAAATTGCCATACAAAATGGCCGCCATTCGTAGGCGAATACTGTTAAAAAATGGTATATTCAGGTTGTGGACCCTGTAAAGATTGCAATTTTAATTCGAATGTGAAGAAACTTAAAATGCATGGTTATAACCCAAAGTTCCTGGTTCCTTTTCGATATTTGTGCATATCTGATGGTAATTTCCTGAATTATGGCCCCTGATTGTGCGCAAAATCGCCTTTATTTGGCTTGTGGGCCTTTTTGAGGTCACAATTATTTTCCGATTTAAAAAAGACTTGATTATATCACCGTTACACTTTAACTAAGGAAGGTTTCAGTTCGAATTGCCGGGAAATCAGACCAAAATTGACAGACAAAATGGCCGCTGCTTGAACGCGAATACTGTTATAAATTGGTATATCAAGGTTGTGGACCCAATATAGGTCACAATTTTGATTTGATTTTGATAAAACTTGAAATGCATGGTTATAACCCAAAGATCTTGGTTCCTTTCATTATTTGCACATATCAGGGCCCTGTTTCACGAAAACTTAAACTAAAATCCTTAAAATCAATTTTAACTAAAATCAAAATGAGATTTTAAATTTTAAGCGTTTCACGAAGATCGATTGTAACTTAAAATGCAATTTTAATAGATTTTAGTTAAAATCGCTTGCGCCCGCGCAGTGCAGATTTCCGCTTCGGGCACTAACGGTGAAAGCAAATACGCTTCGAAACTGAAAACTGTTGACAGGCTGAATTAACGGTTACATTATCAATAGGGAGAGTTTCATACGTTGTAGAAATGTTTGCACATGGTCAGAAAGTCGTAGAGAGATGAAATAAATGAGTTTATTGCGTATTATTAGTTTCGAAATGTATTGGTGGGTTGACCTTGAACTTGGCATTTGATTTCCTCGCAGGCTTCAGTGGAAATAATGTGTATCGATAAACTAAAGCGCTTGAATTTCGCAGTTTTATAGTAATTTGGAAAAGAGAAACTATTGAGAATTTTCACAAACAAATTATGATATTCGTCACTCAAAAGACTAATCTAGGCTGCAATTTTTTGTCGTAGTTTAAAAGTATATTAATATTGAAATTAAATAAATACGCCAAAAATCCAATGTTCCGATTCCTAGATTTGAAATGTCATTCTCATAGACACTTTCAATGATACTTTGAAAAGCAGAAGAGTCTATCTATCTTACTTAATTAAATGATTTTTTTCCCAAGATAAAATAGCTTTGGCGCCTTTTTTTTTAATTTATGTTGTTTTATTAACGTAATTTCATTAAGAAATGATAATAAATTTATGATATTAAAATTTTATTTCAAATAGGCCTATTACATTTTTGAATAAACACATTCTAGATTATTGATTTATCTTTTTACAAATCATCATAACCCCAAAAACATGAGTAAATACTACATATGGCATGTCTAGTATTATAGGCCTTTAGGCCGTCTAATACAAAGAAATTTGCTATATTAAACACGAAGATATTTTCTTTATAGACAAGAGTGCTCTTCTTTCCATGACATTGGATATAAATGTTCTTTTAGTGTGTAGTTTACTGGAGTTTTGGGTGTTTTTTTCTCTTGGAGAAATGGGGCGCCATCCAAATGCTTAGATTACCTTACAATAAAATAAACGGGTGGACAGTAGCTGTATATCCCATGCTATGAAAAGAAATTGAATGAAAATTGTTTTTGTAAATGATTGTATGTTAAAATTATGTGCCAATTATATCTGTATGTCGCAATAGATCAAACAATGTAGCTCTAATCAATGTTTGTTAATGTAGTGATTTTAAGTTAGGAGAGGGTGACAGCTATCCTAAGTTACAATCGATTTTAGTTAAAATTGTCCTTAAAATAGTTTTGTGAAACGCCACTATTTTAAGTTAGGATACAATTGTAACTTACAATATTATTTTAGTGGATTTTAGCTACAATGCTTAAAATCGTTTTGTGAAACGCTTCTATTGTAAGTTAGGATGAAATTTTAGTTTACAATGATTTTAAGGAGATTTAAGTTTTTGTGAAACAGGGCCCAGATCATAACTTCCTGAATTATGGCTCCTGATTGTCCGAGAATCGCCTATGGTCCCTCTTGAGGTCACAATTATTATCCGATTTAAAAAACCGATTGACTCTATCACCGTTACACCATACGGAAGGTTGAGTTAGAATATCAGGGAAATTGGACCATAATTGCGAGACAAAATGGCAGCCGTTTGTACGCTAATAGTGTTAAAATATAGTATATCAAGGTTGTGGACCCAGTATAGGTCACAATTTTAATTTGATTTTGATGAAACTTGAAATGCATGTTTATAACCCAAAGATCTTGATTCTTTTCGATATTTGCTCATATCAAATTGTAATTTAATGAAATATAGCCTTTGATTGTAGGTAAAATCACTTTCGGTTTTGCTTGTTCTCTATCAATCTCTCGAAAATGTGGGCATATCCTGCCTGGCAGTGCCAGCTTACTATCTTTATATGCCCACATGCAAATGTGGTTGTACATGTATATTTATTGCCATCCTCCCCGTCCGTCGTCCACAATTTCTTGTGAACACTCTACAGCCTACATTTATCATCTGATTGTTTTGTTGTTTTTATACGCCCACATTTTCATGTGGACGTATTATGTCGTCGCCCCTGTCCGTCCGTATCTCCGTCCGTCAACAATTGTTTGTGGACCCTCTACAGGTCACAATTCTTGTCCGATTTTGACGAAACTTTAAATATAGGTTTATCCCCAAAAGATCTCGGCTGCTTTCGATATTTGCATGTATCGGATCAAAACTTCATGGATTATGGCCCCTGATTGTGCGAAAAATCACGTTTTTAGCTTGTGGACCCTATAGAGGTCACAACTTTGAGCTGATTTTGATGAAACTTAAAATGCATGGTTATAACCCAAAGATCTTAGTTACTTTTGATATTTGCGCATATCGGATCGTAACTTCCTGAATTATGGCCCCTGTTTATACGCAAAATCGCCTTTGTTTAGCTTGTGGTCCCTCTGGAGGGTACAATTATTATCCGATTTGAAAAAACGTTTGATTATATCACCGTTAAACACTAAGGAAGGTTGCGTTCGAATTTCGGAAAAATTGGACCAAAATTGCCATACAACATGGCCGCCATTTGTACGCGAACACTGTTAAAAAAATGGTATATCAAGGTTGTGGACCCTGTAGAGGTCACAATTTTAATTTGATTCTTATGAAACTTGAAATACATGGTTATAACCCAAAGATCTTGGTTCCTTTCGATATTTGCGCATATTGGATCGTAACTTCCTGAATTGTGGCCCCTGATTGTCCGAAAAATCCCCTATGGTCCCTCTGAAGGTCACGATTAATATCCAAGTTAAAAAAACGTTTGACTCTATCACCATCACACCCTACGGAAGGTTGAGTTTGAATTTCTAGAATATCGACCATAATTGTCAGACAAAATGGCCGCCGTTTGTACGCGAACAGTGTTAAATATGGCATATTAAAGTTGTGGGCCCTGTAGAGGTCACATTTGTAATTCGATTTTAATGAAACTTGAAATGCATGTTTATAACCTAAAGATCTTGATTTTTATACACCCACATTTTCTCTCTACCGATTTTGATGAAACTTAAAATACATATTTATAACCCACAGATCTTGGTTCCTTTCGATATACACGCATATCAGATCCTAAATTCCTGAATTATGGCCCCTGATTATTCGAAAAATCAAGTTTTTTAGCTTTTGGTAACCCAGGAGGTCATAATTATTATCCGATTTGAAAAACCGTCTGATTATATCTCGGTTACACCATATGGAAGTTTGAGATCGAATTTCGTGATAATCGGACCAAAATTGATGGACAAAATGGCAGATGATTGTACGCGAATTGTGTAAAAATATGGTATATCATGGTTGTGGACCCCATAGAGGTCACAATTTTTATACGCCCACATTTTCATGTAGACGTATTATGTCGTGGCTCCCATCCGTCCGTCCGCCCACAATTGTGGCCTTTGATTTGTAGGAAAAATCACTTTTGGTATTGCTTGTTCTCTATCCATCTCTCGAAAATGTGGGCGTATCCTCCCTGGCAGTGCCAGCTTACTATCTTTTTAGGTGAGAATGGGTAGGAAGAGTAGGAAGTTAAATTTAGATGCATGTACATGTACATTTCTAACTGTACATGTAATAAATCATCAGTCTTTGTTTACGTCTTTTTAGTTTTTTCTTTAATTTCTTTTCTTTCTTTTTTTTTTAGAAACCTGATTACTACCGGATTAGAATGCATTGTAATGTTGAACAGTTAAAACTGAGATATTCAAAACAACATTTAAACATTAGATATGTCTTGTGACGAATCCTGTGTTTATATAGACTACGCAGATGTCTTACCTTTATCCATTAATCAGATATCTAGTCCTCCACCGATCGGTTACAGAGTTCCTGAAAATGATTCTTGCATTGTTATAGATGATGATGGCACTGGACTCAAAGATGACAGAACTAATACACCCAATAGTTATTCTTATTGGGGAGGTAGTCCATCCAATAGCCATAATCAAATTCGATCCAAGTCAGCAATCACTAAAACTAGCAATATAAATAATGAAGAGGAAGATTGTGTTATTGTGGGCGTGTCGGTCGAAGATGACAACTCATCATGTAGTTCTTATCAACATTTACCTGGCTTGAGTGGAACAGGAACTGAATCTGTTTGTGGACCTTATGGTGGAATGCAAAATGGATATGTCACTCGAGAGGAGGAAGAGTCTGATCTGGGATATTGTGAAGGTGAAAATAGTCCAATAAATGATATGCCAACCATATCTTGTGATGCACCAATTCCAAATTGTCATGTACCAATTCCAAATTGTCATGCACCAACCTCTTCCTCTGATGCACCAATCCCGACTTATGATGAACCAACCCAAGCTTCTAATTTCAGTTCAATAGCTGATGAAACTGGGGGTAAGTATTTGCAATAATTGTACTGGTATTATTTGTTTGATGGATACTATAATAAACAATTATATGTTTATTATAATAATTTAACATTAAAACTGCTGATTGTTAGTCCGGGAGCCCAGCAAGGTTTAATCAAAATATTGGGTCCAAAAGGTTTGAGGCCTACAACACATATTTTAACCCTATATCATTTTGGAAGGGCAAGTCTTAAGTTTTGTAACCTGTGCAATTACCTGGGAGCGCCCCTCCCAACCACCCCAATTTTAATTAGAGTTAAAATTAATTGTCCATCCACAATTTTCTTGCAGGCTTTTCATACTCAACCCTAAGAAACAGAATGCATGGCTTAAGAGCACAAAATGTTGTTCTAATGCTACTTAAGAGCGTAATTAATTAGCACTAATTAATGACTGTAATTAAAATTTAGAGTCCATAACTGAAACAAAGCCTAAAAGATAGCTGACAAAATCAGGAAACCAAAAATACCACTTAAGAGCGACAAAAGTTGAACAAACTTTGCTTAAGACAAGTTCGAAGGTGACAAAGGGGGGGGGGGCACACATAATGACGTTTAAGTGTTTTTCATAAAATTATCTTGTCCGAGATTATTTTCCTTTCTCATACCTTCACTTTGAGTTTCACTACACGAAATAACTGCTTAGGAGCATAAAATGTTGTGCTAAGCCTGCTTAAGAGTGTAATTAATTAGCACTAATTAGTGACTGTAATTAAAATTTACTGTCCATAACTGAAACAAAGCCTAAAATGTAGTTAACAAAGTCAGGAAACCAAAAATACCACTTAAGAGCGACAAAAATTGAACAAACTTTGCTTAAGACAAGTTCAAAGGCGAAAGGGAGGGGGGGGGGGGGGCACACATAATGACGTTAAAGTGTTTTTCATAAAATTATCTTGTCCAAGATTATTTTCCTTTCTAATACCTTCACTATGAGTTTCACTGCACAAAATGACTGCTTAAGAGTATACAATTTTGTGCTAAGACTGCTTAAGAGTGTAATTATTTAGCACTAATTAGTGACTGTAATTAAAATCCAAAACACCACTCAAGAGTGACAAAAATTGAACAAATTTTGTTTAAGACAAGTTCAAAGGGAGAGGGGGGGGGCACCCATAATGATGTTTAAGTTGTTTTGCTAAAATTGTCTTATTCAGATTTATTTTCCATTCTATCACCTTTACTATGATTTTCACTGCATACATGACTTCTTAAGAGCATACAATGTTGTACTAATGCTACTTAAAAGCTTATTAATTAGCAGGGGGTTAATGGCCGATTGGTTAGTTCGTGCGGTTTGCATCATAAGGTCTATCATTGACTCAATGTACGTGATAAGCAGTAGGGTCGTCTGGCCAACCTCATGGGTTTATCCTTGGTCCTCAGGTTTCCACCCACTTCAAAAGACCACTATTGAATTGAACCGTGTTAGTCCAAAAATGACAGTTTGTGCCGAAAAGCTAGCTGACCAAGTCAGGAGGAAACCCGAAATATAACTTAAGAGCGACCAAAGTTTTCAACAAACTTTGCTTAAGACTGGTTCAAGGTTGACAAAGGTGTGTGTGGGGGGGGATCGGATGGCACATACAGTAGGCTTTCGATTCATTAGATCTGTCATTGAGTCAATTGGTGTGGTTTCAAGTCTGATTAATCAATCAGCGTTGACATTTCTTAGCGTTTCCCCACAGTTCTGCGCAAAGAAGTCACTGTAACAGATTGTTTCATTGGCTAATTCCTCACATCAACAAGAACGCCTATTATATAACAACTCTTCCAGATCCTAGGGTAAAGACAAGTAAAACAAAATTCAATTTTGAACTAAAAAAAATGGAACGAAACAGGATCTCTGTGTTTTAATGAGATTGCCGAAAAATGATTTAAACCATTTTTTATGAAATTTATAATGATGAAGGGTTTCTCTCATGCGCAGACAAAATGATAAACAGACTTGTGTGATAGTTAAAAAGTGTCAATTTTAGAATTATCGAATTGCATATGTTTATTGAATATGATTGGGAGGAATTTACATGACAAGTAGGACAATGTAATTTCTATCGGTGTCAGTTATTATAACATATGTGATAGAACTGGTTAAACGCGTTCCAAATATAATTTTAACACAGATATCATTGATATGATAGATGAGTAATAAAGGTTTCAACAAACGAAAGTGACGAACACGAAAGGAAGATACGAGTTATCCTTCTGAAGTGACGAGTAATAACAGATACATGGGCGAATTTGTGTTCACTAATAATTCCTTCGAAGACCAAAAGTTGTTGTGTGAGACCGTGAGAGGATATCTGACAATTCATAAAAAGAATTGACTGCCACTAGATAAGAGAACACGAAAGAAAAACAGTAAAAAATATATGCATTACAATGATTTTATACGGTATAGAATGAATAAAAACAAGAGAATGTACCGACTAATTTTTTTTTTCTCGTGTTCTCATGACATTCTCATGACATTCAATTACTTTATTTAATTGTCAGATATCCTCTTACGGTCCCAAATAACAACTTTTGGTCTTAGAAGGAATTAGTAGTGAGCAGAAATTCAGCTTCGTATCTGTTATCACTCAGTTATATAGAGGAATAACTCGGGTTTCCTTTTGACGTTCGTCACTTCCCTTTTTATACGCCCACATTGAAATGTGGTCGTATATTGCCGTCGGTCCGTCCGTCGGTCGGTCCGGCGTCCACAATTGCTTGTGGACGCTCTAGAGGCCAAAGTTAATATTCGATTGACTTTAAATTTATACACAGTGTTTAAGGTCATGAGACGAAGAAGCCTATTGATTTTCAGCGATTTCCGATAATAACTGTCTGAGTTATGGCCCTTGATCACTTAAAAAAATCTTGTGGACGCTCTAGAGGCCAAAGTTAATATCCGATTGACTTTAGATTTATACACAGTGTTTAAGGTCATGAGACGAAGAAGCCTATTAATTTTCAGCGATTTCCGATAATAACTGTCAGAGTTATGGCCCTTGATCACTTCAAAAAATCTTGTGGACGCTCTAGAGGCTAACGTTAATAACCGATTGACTTTAAATTTATACACAGTGTTTAAGGTCATGAGACGAAAAAGCCTATTGATTTTCAGCAATTTCCGATAATTAAAATCAGAGTTTATGGCCCTTGATCTCTTTAAAAAATCTTGTTGACGCTCCAGAGGCTAAAGTTAATAACCGATTGACTTTAAATTTATACACAGTGTTTAAGGTCATTGAATAAAGAAGCCTATTGATTTTCAGCAATTTCTGATAATTGCTGTCACAGTTATGGCCCTTTATCGCTTATAAAAATCTTGTGGACGCTCTAGAGGCTAAAGTTAATAACCGATTGACTTTAAATTGATACACAGTGTTTAAGGTCATTAAATGAAGAAGCCTATTGATTTTCAGCAATTTCTGATAATTATTGTCAGAGTTATGGCCCTTGATCTCTTTAAAAAATCTTGTTGACGCTCCAGAGGCTAAAGTTAATAACCGATTGACTTTAAATTTATACACAGTGTTTAAGGTCATTAAATAAAGAAGCCTATTGATTTTCAGCAATTTCTGATAATTACTGTCAGAGTTATGGCCCTTTATCGCTTATAAAAATCTTGTGAATGCTCTAGAGGCTAAAGTAAATAACCGATTGACTTTAAATTTATACACAGTGTTTAAGGTCATTAAATGAAGAAGCCTATTGATTTTCAGCAATTTCTGATAATTATTGTCAGAGTTATGGCCCTTTATCGCTTATAAAAATCTTGTGGACGCTCTAGAGGCTAAAGTAATAACCGATTGACTTTAGTTTTAGACACAGTGTTTAAGGTCATGAGACGAAGAAGCCTATTGATTTTCAGCAATTTCTGATAATTACTGTCAGAGTTATGGCCCTTTATCGCTTATAAAAATCTTGTGGACGCTCTAGTTTGAAACTTTTCTTACTCATCTATCGTATAAATGATATCTGTGTTAAAATTATATTTGGAACGTGTTTAACCAGTTTTATCACACCTGTGATAATGACGAACACCAATATTGTCCTTAAAAGAATTTTGTATTGAATTGCGATCCTCTAAATCAATTTTACATTTTTTTGATACTTCCCTGTCCTAATTAAACACTCTTAAATTGTTTTTGTTTTTATTTTGATCTATACGTATATTGTGATATAACACTCCGCAAATCTCGACAGATTCCATTACCCTACATCTAGACTCGACTGTAGTATGACAGTATGTGATATGTACCTACGACCATACATTTTCGATGCAGCTACCGATTTACTTCAAAAAGGAAAACGTGTCGCTTTAACAAAAAAGTCCCAAATTGCGTCTTTTGTAGAGTGTGTATACCTAAATAAGCAGAGATGTTGTTTCAAGGCTGCTGGTTTGATAAAATTCCCTGGTAATTCCCCAAACCAAATGCCAAACGTAACGTTTGTTGATATACTACACTCTCCATGGGGACAGCCATTTTCCATTCGGAACCCTTAAAATAGTTCGAATATGGCGGAAATGGTCATACAGCCGAGATTAAGATGTGTAGAATCTGTCGAGGTTTGCCGAAAGGTGATATAAAAAAGTTTTATTTCTTCATAATTGACAAGACTAAAAATTCTCGCCATCAGAGACTCGTAAGATTCATGCGATTACATTACAAAAATTAACATGGACACTACCAAGTAAAACATGTACCCAAATCCATTGCTCTAAATTTAATATAAAGGCCAATAAAGTACATGATAAGCAGTAGGGTCGCATAATTATCATTTTTATTTATGACTCCAAAAAAAATGCTAATTATGCGACCCTACTGCTTATCATGTACAACTGGGGAATCCAAACCCCGCCAGTTGACCCAATAACAGACCTTATGATGCAAACCGCACATGCTAACCATTCGTCCATTAACCCCCTGCTAATTAATAAACTTTTAAGCAGCATTAGTACAACATGGTATGGTCTTAAGCAGTCATTTATGCATTGAAACTCAAAGTGAAGGTATTAGAATGGAAAATAATTCCGAATAAGACAATTTTAGCAAAACCACTTAAACATCGTTATGTGTGCCCCCCCCCCCCCTTTGTCACCTTTTAACTTGTCTTAAGCAAAGTTTGTTCAACTTTTGTCGCTCTTAAGAAGTATTTTCGGTTTCCTGACTTGGTTAACTACATTTGAGACTTTGTCTCAGTTATAGACTCTAAATTTTAATTAAAGTCACTAATTAGTGCTAATTAATTACACTCTTAAGCAGCCTTAGCACAACATTGTATGCTCTTAAGCAGTCATTTTGTGCAGTGAAACTCATAGTGAAGGTATTAGAAAGAAAAATAACCCCGGACAAGATAATTTTATGAAAAACACTTTAACATCATTATGTGTGGATTGTGTGCCCCCCCCCCCCCTCCTTTTGCCAGCTTTGAACTTGTCTTAAGCAAAGTTTGTTCAACTTTTGTCGCTCTTAAGTAGTATTTTCGGTTTCCTGACTTGGCTAGCTAACTTTTAGGCTTTGTTTCAGTTATGGACTCTAAATTTTAATTACAGTCATTAATTAGTGCTAATTAATTAAGCTCTTAAGTAGCCTTAGAACAACATTTTATGCTCTTAAGCCATGCATTCTGTTTCTTAGGGTTGAGTATGAAAAGCCTGCAAGAAAATTGTTGATGGACATTTAATTTTAACTATAATTAAAATTGAGGTGGTTGGGAGGGGCACTCCCAGGTAATTGCACAGGTTACAAAACTTAAGACTTGCCTTTCCAAAATGATATAGGGTTAAAATATGTGTTGTAGACCTCAAACCTTTTGGACCCAATATTTTGATTAAACCTCGCTGGGCTCCCGGATTATGTCATTTGAAGGGTTTGAATCCATTTGAAAACATGATGGAAGGTGAATTGCTAAAGCCTACTAAAGGTATGGAGCAGTCTAAAAATGGTTCAATTCCGTGCAGTATTTACAAAGATGAATTTGGTAGCTTTCTGCGGACAGTAAAATCTAAATAAGCAATACATATAGATCTGGTACCACCTGTAAGTGCTGGCTATTAAAATCCTAATATCATCTCACTTGTCTTTTTTTAATCTCATTATATGGAAGCCGGAAGATTAACTATTTTGGTTTTTATTAATTAATTGTTGAATAATCAATCCAAGTAGAAATTAGATACCAGTATATATTTATTGTCTGAAATATATGATTTATGATCATTGGCTTTAGCTAAAGATATTTAAGAATACAATTTTAACAATGATAGATTTAATCAGAGATGGATTAGATAAACCGGTAAACAATTTAATAAATTAATATACAGGAATAGAGGGGGAAGGCAAAATTTCCTTAAAATACTAACAGTGGCTTGACCGATGGTAGTTCTGTGTAGCTGCTGGATCAAACGATGATGCAGGCAGAGAGTAAAAGATATTTTAACCGTTATAAAAATAAGTAAACTACCTCTCATTTAAGTATGCTGTTGTGCAGGAATTTTAAGATTAATATACAGTGTACAGTTATGCACTTGTGTTTTAAGGTGGGATGTTTACTGTACATGTACATGTAAATTCCCCTTGTCTGTAAGGCAGGATGAAGGATCTTCCAAAGTAATAGCATCTAGTTTTTAGGATAGGACTGACCTGAAAATTTAGGCTAGGCCCTGTGTTGGCATGTCCCTAATAACATGCTGCGTGGCATATGCCCGGATGGAGCAGCAAAGTAGACCCCATTTCATTTAATCAAGAAATATTTTTGCTTTCAAGTTTACAACATGGTTCAGAAGGACTTGGTAATCTGAACACCAAATCAAAAAAACTCGCTCGCAAATGTTTCATACGGTTCTCGAAATTAAAAGGCAAATAATGCAAAATTAATTCTTGTCTGTTTTTAAATCGGCTCAAAATAGGAAACCAGTTAGAATGATACATGTACATGTACATTATATAGATACATATGCTCAAGGAACTGAACCAATCTGGCTACAAAGTCAATTTAATGTTATGTTTTATACGCCCATATTTTCATGTGGACGAATTATGTCGTCGCCCCTGTCCATCAGGACGTCCGTCCATCTGTTCACATTTGTTTGTGGACTCTCTACAGGTCACATTTCTTACCCGATTTTGATGAACTTGAAATATTGGCATGTATCGGATCGAAACTTCATGGATTCTGGCCCCTGATTGTACGAAAAATCACGGTTTTAGCTTGTTGACCCTATAGAGGTCACAATTTTGAACTGATTTGGATAAAACTTGACAAACATGTTTATAACCCAAAGATCTTGGTTTCTTTCGATATTTGCGCATATCAGATCGCAACCTCCTTAAATATGGCCCTGATTATCCGAAAAATCCCCTATGGTCCCTCTGGAGGTCACGATTATTATCTTATTTAAAAAAATGTTTCACTCTTATCACCATTGCACCCTACAGAAGGTTGTGTTCGAATTTCTAGAAAATCGGACCATAATTTCCAGACAAAATGACCGTCGTTTATACGCGAATGGAATAGTGTAAAAATGTGGTATTGGATGAAACTTTAAATGTGTGTTTATAACCTAAATATCTTGATTCTTTTCAATATTTGCGCATATCAAATTGTAACTAAAGGAATTACGGCCTTTGATTGTAGGAAAAATCACTTTCGGTAGTGCTCGTTCTCTATCCATCTCTCGAAAATGTTGGCATATCCTACCTGGCAGTGCCAGCTTACTATCTTTTTCTCTTTTTGTTTAGGGTTTGAACCCACACTGTCGTTCACAAGGAAACCAACTCGAGGACAAAGGAGACCATTTTATTGTTCAGAATGTCGAACTGTATGTTTCGATTATCACGAACATGAACGACCTGATGAAGATACCACCAACATGCCAAAGACAAAAATTTATTCATGCAAATTTTGTGGACAAACTTTTGATAAGGCTGGTGTATTTTTACGCCATTGTCGAAACTGCGAGTATCGTACCCAGTGTCAGTATTGTGAATTGGTTTTGCCCGATAGAAAAAGCTTAGAGGATCACTTGAACTACGTGCACAAACACTGTGAAATGCCAGAGAACCATAATCAAAATATTGTTAAAGAAGAATACCCAGTTCCTCCTCAGAGCGATGAAGTTCCAGAGTACAATCAAAAGCATGAGGATCAATCAAAAAAATCTGGAAAGGAATTTAAAAAATCAAAACTTCCTAGTATGTCATTACCCACCAAAATCTCAAACACCCGAAAGTCTAAGTCTAGTGTTAAATACACTTGTGAATATTGTAGCCGTACTATGGTTTATTTATCAACTTACCAGAGACATCTGAAAACTCACAAGTCCAAAAAACAAAATCCATCCAGTACCTGTACGACCACCTCCTCTAAACAACACAGACAGAGTAACAAAGATGTTGGTCAAAAAGAACAAAGAAAAGCTACAAATTCAGTTCCAGTAGTTGATTCTACAATAAAATTCACCTGTCCTCACTGCAGTTTTGATACAAAATATTTCGCGAGTTTCAGAAGGCACCTTAAAATTCATGATGAGCACAGTACAAATCAAGATACAGCCATTATTAGATGTCCAGATAATTCGGCAGAAGATGAAATTGGAATTATCGAATGCCAGCTTTGTAGACTAATTTTACCTGACTCAAACAGTCTCAAAGAACACTTCCAGAAAGTCCATAATCCGAACTCCGAAGAACAACAAGAAGATTTCAAAGAGTTTAATTTTGAACCCCTTGAGAGCAACAATGAATTGACAGATGTTCAGGAACACCAAAGCCCAAATCAAATGTTATCACTGAAATTCACATGTCCACATTGTGATCTGGAAGTGATCAATTTAACGAATTTCTACAGTCATTTAAAAACTCATATTGTTATTACAGAAAACAAAATTAAAAAAGAACCCAAGAGGAAATTTGAATGTTCTGAATGTGGTTTGAAATTAACCTCTCTTACAAATCTCAACAGACATACCAAAGAGCACAAAGTCCTCCCAATTACATGTGATCTAAATGAGCCCTCCTCAAAAGGGCGGAGTAAAAAGTATCAATGTTCGGAATGTGGAATAAAATTGACCTCTCTCAAAAACTTTAAAAGACACAGCAAAACACATGCAAATCTTCCAAAAACTGAAAATCAACAAGTTAATACAAAACGAGGTAAGCAATTCAAATGTTCTGATTGTGACCAGAATTTAAGTTCCTTAAAGAATCTCAAAAGACACCTCAAGAGTCATCAAGATCTTCCTAAACACCAAACTCATTCTACGAAAAAGAAAAAGAAAAAGTTTGAATGCATAGAGTGCGGGAGAACATTCAGTGCCTTGAAAAACCTTAAGAGACACGAAAAAACACATTCAAGGGAAGTGGTTGATGATATTGATGATGAATCGTTCAATCCAAAAATTATAGAGGATTTGGAACAGGATAAACTTAAATGCCCTGATTGCGGACAAGGGTTTTGGTATGAAGTTAATTTAGAACGACATCGTGCAGTTCATACTGATAAGACACAATATCGTTGTCAAGTTTGCTATGTTAATTTTGTGAAACAGAAACATTTACAGGACCATTTTAAAAAGTTTCATTTGGATGAGTGAAAAAAAAGTTAATGTTTTTGTGTTCATGTATTATACCTTATTAAAGACAACTAAAATCACTTAAGATCAATTGTTACTTGAAAGCGATTGTTACATGTACTTAAATCGCTTGTTTCTTGGAAACCATTATTTAATAGAATCCATTGTTACTGAATATCAGTTGTTACTTTGAATTAATTGCATTACTGAAAATAGATTGTTATTTTATGTTAAACAATATCGGTTGTGAATTTATTGTCAATCTTCAAATCTTGATTAAAAAACTCATCTTATCAAAATATATGTATATTTAAAAAAATTGATAAAAAATTGAGTCAATGTACTTTTTGTATAGTTTTGTATGTACTAAGTTCATTTTTTGTGGATTTGGCCTTGTACATGTCATGTACTTGTTTAAAGGGCCAATCCCGATAACTTTTGGGGGAATAAAACTGCTTAATTTTGTGTTAAAATCATTTAAAACCCATTATCTAAGGCCGATTAACTAACCCGATTTTTGTGATACGCTTGTAAATAACTTAAACCTGACAGTCTGCATCTGGAAATGGAGACCTTTGTATCATACAGTATCTGGATAAAACCAGACTATTTTCTATAAAAATAATATGTAGGTAAAATTTACCTTTTGTTATCAAGTACAGTACATGGGTCATTCACTGTATAGACCTCTCAAGAAACGTTAATCGATTATAAGGTCACCAAATGAAAAAATCACCAATCTTAAAAGGGTTACGTGTCCGGATAAGCAATTTTGGCGTTCACGTCCAAATGACTCAATATTTTGAGTTGAAATTTTGAGACAAGGTATATACACCATTCCCCTATATTTTGGCGTTTTATTTTCATACATTCTCAGACTTTTATTTTTGAGCCTCTGTATAATACGGGACTGTCCCTTTAAATGTCAATTTTAAGATGCATATTTTGTGACATTCGAAAAGTCTTCAGTTAATACAATACTTCCAATTTTAGTCTTTACACTTACCTAGGGGAGTTTGTTCTTCTGTTTAATGATTCATGCCAATCATTAACTATAAGGGGACATGTATGTGTGTGAATGTAATGCAGGTTAAGATGTCTGTTACTTGTGCAAGAAATGGGTTCAATTCCAAGCCCACCTAACCTCCTGGGTTTCTCCTTCTCTTCTGTAGTCTCTATACCTTCCCCTCCCACACTGTTTTGGATTGGTACAACTACATTTGCATGTTTCTTCACTCTTCACATTTACATGTAAATGTCACCATGTGTTGTGTATCCTGCTTTTAATCTTTCTTCACAAGCCAGTTTAATACTATGTAGATACCATTTCGTGTGGTTGTTTCATTTATATTTTTATATACTAGTATAACATTTAAGGCCCAAAGAAGGACCTTCAATCAGGCCCGTAGCCAGGAAGTTGTTTTTGGGGGGGCAAAGATGTTTTCGGGAGGGCCAACTAGCATGGGCATCTGCATGTATTTTGCGGTAAAGGCCAATTTTCTTGTGATATTGGGGGGGCAAGACTCAGTATTGGGAGGGCAGTTGCCCCCCCGTGCCACCCCTTGGCTACGGGCCTGCCTTCAATAGGAAGATTTAACTCTTACATAATGTCTGTTTAACTAATATTTTTATTTTACATGTAGCTATATAATTGTGATAAAGCCTAGATGTAATTTTATATTGAATTTCTTGGATAATAATTTTGTTTATATTTCTGATCATTACTTATATTACAACTCCCTGGAGCTTAAAACTCAAATCTAACTAAGTTGGAATTCCGGTGAGGGCCAATATCAGGATTTATAAAACCTGGCAGCGACTATATTTTGCCTAGTCATTCAAATTGGACTTAAAACTAGGGTGAAGCCAAGTATAGATTGGCAGGCACAAATATTTCGGAGTGTGGTAGTCAAGTGGTAGCGAACTGGCATCTTGACTAAAAACAGGCCAGTCTGCAAAGTACATATTGAGTTTTGCTGATAGTTATACTTACATGTTTATGTACTTACAAAGTTTAAGAAAATACAGTACCTAAAGATGGAAACTTACTGTGTTTCAGTCATAAATTTTGGTCATAATACTCAACATGTATGTTATTTCTTCTACGCAACTCAACGTCTGTCAGTTAAGTCAAGTGATGTGGTTTTCACCGAAGGCTGATAAATGAAGCTCAGGGTCACCTGATTGATTGCAAGTGAATTATTGAAATAATAGTTACGATGTGTTAGTCCTGAATCCTAAAATAACCCAGTTTGTATTATGGAGGGTAAGGTGATACCTTCCCCCCACCCCCAACCCTCTCTCTCTCTCCTCGCTCTCAAACAATAAAAGTGTGCATTTAGTCAGTCTTAATGTCGACGAAGTATTTTGCACAATTTGTCAGGTTGTATAATTTACCTCAGCTATTATTTTTGCTTAGTGTTTATTATAGACCCTGATATATATGTATTTTGTACATCAGAACTTTGTATTATTTTTTTTTTATTTACAACACATTATTCAAATTGGCAACAAGTGAATGCCAAATAAAAAAAGTCTTTTGTATGTCTGCTTGCATGGATTTTTTCTAAATCAAATCTGTATTTTTATATGCCTAAATTAAAATGTGATTGTATTTTGACAATTGTCGTCTAACCCGTCCGTCCATCCATCCATCGGTGTGTCCGGGGTCTTGTGGCCACTCTAGTCTAGAGCCACTAGAGGCTGAACTTGATATCTACATGTAATGACTATAAATTTATACACATGAACCCAAAAATTCTATTGAATTTTGATAATTACTTCTAGAGTTCTGTCCCTTGTTAAATATTAAAGGTTATGTATACTACTAAACGTTAGTATAGAGCAGAACTAGAAGCCAAATAAATTCTAATGATTTTTGACAGTTACTTAGTGGCTTGTTACTCATAATTAGATTTTAATTTACTGTTAATGTTTTCCTTACTGAAAAACAAAAAAAACAAAAAATATGGGACAACCCTTGTTGATGTGGGCGTATGTTGTTGCCTGGCGACCAATTTTTTTTACCCACCAAACAAATTATTCAAATCGGCATTAAGTGAATGATATTAGCCAAATTAAATAGATGTCATTAGCTCTCCATATGGTCACTGGTCAGTCAGTATTTACTGGAATTCTGCATTTATTATATGCTTATATAGAAATACTTATAGTATTTTATATGCTTATAAAGTTTTTGAAATGTTTATGTTATATTACTTGGTTAAAGTTGAAATAAATGCAACAAATAATCTCGTAAAATGAGTTTTTTTTATTACATACAAAAGCTTTGGACGTGGTGAATTCTGGAGTGTGTGAGTTAAGCCGGGATTCCATGTGTACGTACTGCGTAATGCGGAATGCGTAGTACGTAATGCGTATTTAACATTTTTCACTAAAATGGTAGGAGTTGATTCCATGTACACGTAATGCGTAAAGCGTGATGCGCAGCGCGTATTACGTGTTTCTTGGGACGCTTACAAGAGTATCCGAATACGCAATACGCGTGTATACGGAGACCGGAAACAGGGATTCCCCAAGGGTTACCTTATATCTGATGTAGTTTTTGGATGGCAATATTCGGTTCTCCTCCACATATAATACGCTACTCACGCACACATGGAAACTGACAAATACGCAACACGTAACACGCATTCCGCACGCACTGCGTACACATGGAATCCCGGCCTTAGTTGTATTTTACGTCCGCTTTCACCTAGGTGATATTCTGGAGCCCTGGAAGTTCTTGAAACTTTTCTTATACGCCAGTGCTTCTCAACATTTATGATACAATTCCCCACTCGAGAAATATTTTCTCCGCTATTCACCCCCGGCACTATACAACATCGAATTACTAAAAACTAAAAACTGAAACATGCCATTAAATCCAAAATTCAGATATTCAATGGAATATTTTCGAGCTTTCACCTTCGCTTTCGTAGCCAAGATGTTAAAAGGACCGAAGTCCGTAACTCAAAATCCTCCAAAATCTTCGACGTCAAAAACACGAATTATTGGTCAATTTAAATCAACATTGATGATGTAAACTTACCGGGAAAAGATGAGCTTCTGATATCCGATATTTAAGATAAAATAATTTCGAATTCACCCCTGGGGTTGCACATGAAACCCGATTGAGAAGCACAGTTATACGCCCACATTCAATGTCGTATATTGCCAACGCTCTCGGTCGACAGTGGACGCTCTTGAGGCAAAAGTTATTATTGGATTAACTTTAAATTTATTCAGTGTTTAAGGTTATGAGATGAAGAAATATATTGATTTTCCAACAATTTCCGATAATTACTGCCAGAGTTATGACCCATGATCACTTTGAAAAATATTGTGGATGCTCTAGAGACAAAGGATATCATCCGATTGATTTTAAATTTATACACAGTGGTTATGGCCATGAGTAAAAGACGCCTATATATTTCCAAGGATCCCTGATAATTACTGCCAGGGGTATGGCCCTTGATTACTTCGAAACATTTTTGCAAATGATCTACAGGCCTAAGTGATCATTCAATTGTCTTTCAACGAACAAGTTTATTCATTTTTAATGATGTTTAAAAACTGGAACAGCTAAATCCATAATATGATATTAAAGTTTTGTATACTAAACATTAGCACTCGGCACAACTGGAAGCCAAACAAATTCTAATGATTTTCTCAGAATTACTAAATGAACTGCTACTCAAATTTAAGTGTATATAGGTTTCATGAACTACACAAGCAAAAATATGCAGCAACTCTTGTTGAGCGCCCGGACGACTTAGCTGCTGTTGGCGTATGTTTTGTTGCCTGCCAACATATCTTTTTTTTCTTTTTTTTAATTTAAAACATATTGGTTGATGACATAGAGGTATGTATATATACCTCTATGGTCGGTGGCGATCTGTGTACAATTTGGCCAAGTAGGTATGGGGGTTCTTGGGCCCCAAGTCGAAAGTTAGGCCGAGTTCGAATAACGGCGAACACGAGTTTCTTCCTGGAAATAAAACTACCAGCCGCATTTTTCACTTGACAATTTGCTTTTAATGTGATTTTCGAGATTGTAACTGCATGTAAATGATGGATGTTGAGAACTTCGCTCCAACTTAAAATAGTGTTAACAAAACCTGTTCCAGTTGTCGTAATCAGTAGAGTTCAGATCCAAGGACTGCGACGGCCACTGAATGTAATGTTTTAGTTGGATTCCTTGATATGGAGATTAGGTTCAGAGCCAAGCAAGTAACTATTTCATAATTTCATATCTGTTTACGATTACACTGAAATGTGGGCGTGTTATGGCGCCACCCTGTCTGATAGTCTGGCGGTCAACAATTGGCTTGTGAACGCGATAGATAAGAGGCTACAGTTCTTGACGGATTCTTTTCAAATTTGGTTTAAAGCACCATAGTCATAACAGTGCGAATCATATCTTTTTTCTTTTTTTAAAAAGTCATTTACTATCCATAATTACATTTTACATCAAACAAACATTATACATTATATACTACGAATTATACTACATATTATAAGATCCCCCCCCCCCAAAAAAAAAAAAACAATAAGAAAACATATCGATATTCAGCTTTCCACAACTTACCGTTCCGGAGTAATCCCCTATTTTCAAATTTAGTTTTGAAGCATTGGGGTCATGAGATTTTAAGTGGTCTGCAATGTGACTTTCCGTTCCAGAGTCATCACTTCTTGTCAACACGACTGATCACTGGTTATGCCTTCTGAAGTATGGAGGGGGATTCTCGCCAAAACTCTTAATTTGTGAAAATACATTTGTCGATTTGTGAAAGTACATTTGTTAATTTGTCAAAATACAAAGTACATTTTGTCGATTTGTGAAAGTACATTTGTCGATTTGTGAAAGTACATTTGTTAATTTGTCAAAATGCAAAATACAATTATTGTCGAACCTACAAAGTACAAATTTTGAAATAACACAGCTTTACTATATAGTTTCAAGATATGTTATTTCAACATTTGTATTTTCAAGAGATGTAATTTCAACATTTGCAGTTTCAACACTTGTTGTTTTAACAATTGTATTAACGACACTTGCATCAACGAGCCTTGCATTGGCAAGCCATGCATTAGCGAACTATGACCATATTTGGGTTATTGTATGGTATGGAAGCCTATTGCGGCCATTTCAGAATCTCGACAATTAAATAGTCCAAAATAATTTTAATCTCTTCTGGCAAAGATAGTAGTGTATGCTGTAATCGATTTTAAGTCTTCAATCAAATCTTTCTTTGCTCTCCAACTTCAACAACGTTCATCGGATATTTTGATGCGTGGTCTTGTCAGTTCTTTCGTTTTGGGAGTCTGACAAGGGACAACGTATAGTCGATCAAATGGGATTAAATATAACGATGTCAACTGCTTGTCAGTGGTATAGGGCGGAAGACCTGGCAAGGGACAGCGCATAGCCGTTCGAATGTTATAGATAAAAAAGCTAGGTTCCTTGTCAGGAATTGAAATGAAGTGGAGGCTACGGTGGCTCAGTGAGTAGGACGTTTGCTCTCTAGCTTCATCGAACTGCATCGGAATTTATCTGGAGATATCTTCCCTTTTCCGTTGTGTAGATGGAGGACGGAGGGTCTGACAACGTACAACGTGTAGTCGTGCGGATGGGACAAAATTGCGGGGCCCCGTGTAAACATTGGTTTCGCTTCGCCGCTTGAACGTGACAATGATTAGGGTCGTCTGTCCAACCGAGGGGGTGAACCACTCTCTCTCTCTCTCTCTCTCTCTCTCTCTCTCTCTCTTTCTTTCTCTTTTTCGCATAAATTAAACCATATGTTTAAATGACCTAGTTGTGTTGAGTGGACGTTACCATTTCTCTCTCTCTCTCGTATGAAATGTATATGCATCATTTAAATTAGTAAAACAAAGACTCCTGTTGAATTTTAGCAACTTCCGTTATAGATATCAGTGTGATGGGCGAACATACATACATACATAGGCTACATACAAAAACACACCTAAAGGTAAAGGGTCTTTAACAGTAGGAGGAAACTGAAGGACCAAGAGAAAACCCACGGAATGGACAGTCGATCTATCCCTTGTCACGTACAAGTGGCGAATCGATACCGCGCCAGTTGATTCAATGACAGTCCTTATGATCAATTGCGAACGCCTTAACCATTCTTCTCCAACTGAGCTAACGTAATGTACGTCATGCAGTGTGCTACGAGGGCCTACTCTTATTTCGAATTCCCACGGTAAAGGGTTCTTTTACGTGGACGTCAATGTATGCGAAAAAAAGAAAGAGAGAGAGAGAGTTGTTCACCCCCTCGGTTGGACAGACGACCCTAATTATTGTCACGTTCAAGCGGCGAATCGAAACCAATGTTTACACGGGGCCCCGTTATTTTGTCCCATGCGCACGACTACACGCTATCCGTTGCCAGACCCTCCATCCTCCATCTACACAACGGAAAAGGGAAGATATCTCAAGATAAATTCCGATGCAGTTCGATGAAGCTAGAGAGCAAACGTCCTACTCACTGAGCCACCGTAGCCTCCACTTCATTTCGATTCCGGACAAGGAACCTAGTTTTTTTATCTATAACATTCCAACGGCTATGCGTTGTCCCTTGCCAGGCCTTCCGCCCTATACCACTGACAAGCAGTTGACATCGTTATTTTTAATCCCATTTGTTCGACTATACGTTGTCCCTTGCCAGACTCCCCAAACGAAAGTACTGACAAGACCACGCATCAAAATATCCGATGAACGTTGTTGAAGTTGGAGAGCAAAGAAAGTTTCGATTGAAGACTTAAAATCGATTACAGAATACAATACTATCTTTGCCAGAAGAGGTTACAATTATTTTGGACTATTTAATTGTCGAGATTCTGAAATGGCCGCAATAGGCTTCCATACCATACAATAACCCAATTATGGTCATAGTTCGCTAATGCATGGCTTGCTAATGCAAGGTTCGTTAATGCAAGTGTCGTTAATACTCTTGTTGAAACAACAAATGTTGAAACTGCAAATGTTGAAATTACATCTCTTGAAAATACAAATGTTGAAATTACATATCTTGAAACTATAAAGTTAAGCTGTGTTATTTCAAAATTTGTACTTTGTAGGTTCGACAAATGTATTTTGCGTTTTGACAAATAAACAAATGTACTTTCACTAATCGACAAATGTACTTTCACAAATCGACAAATGTACTTTGTATTTTGACAAATTAACAAATGTACTTTCACAAATCGACAAATGTATTTTCACAAATTGAGAGTTTTGGCGAGGATCCCTCTCCATAATATACGACCACATTCCCATGTTGGCGTATACAAAACACGACCACGTGAATGTTTTAGACTGTCAAATCTGGACCACAGGCGAATTTATGCCCGCGGCGAGAAGCCGAGATTCTGAAATGGCCGCAATAGGCTTCGATACCATACATCAATCCAAATATGGTCATAGTTCGCTAATGCATGGCTTGCTAATGCAAGGCTCGTTAATGCAAGTGTCGTTAATACAACTGTTGATGTTGAAACTGCAAATGTTGAAATTACATCTCTTGAAACTATAAAGTTAAGCTGTGTTATTTCAAAATTTTTACTTTGTAGGTTCGACAAATGTATTTTGCACTTTGACAAATTAACAAATGTACTTTCACAAATCGACAAAATGTACTTTGTATTTTGACAAACTAACAAATGTACTTTCACTAATCGACAAATGTATTTTCACAAATTGAGAGTAATAGCGAGGATCCCCCTTCATACTGAAGGACGCGCGCAGCCATTTATGGACAATGAATTGAAGGATATAAATAAGCTGAGTAGAAAGAAGCCATGCCATGTGACATCACACGCAGAATTTCTCTGGTCGTGACCTTTAAGGCCAGCCACCCTGTACATTGCTCAAGAAAGGCTCTCAGAAAAGTATTTATCCAGTGGTTATTTCCAATAATTTTGGTATATATGGAGCGTATACAGAACATAAATGAAAAGGTTCTCCTATCGACAGCCCAACGATTAGGCATATCTGCACGCGTGATGTCAAAGGTTACACGCGAACGTTGAGCGCTTGATGTACAAGTTGATGAACTTTATGAAGTATTAGACGTACAACACTTTCTTAGATAAAAATCACGGAAAACGACGCGGGCAGTGGATAATCCGAGAATTTAATTATGATGGGATACTGATCAAACAACGACGTCATATTACATTTCTATTAATATGCGTATGCATGCAAACGTCATCGAAGACGTTTGAATTGAACAGGAATAACAATGCTCAGGGTAAAGCCTTTCTCAACGCCTATCGGATATATTGTACCACGCTTATCGGACAAATTGTAAATGTCAGTGCTATTTTAAGATTTAGATGTTTTATAAGCTTGATACTTGACAAACTTGGATCATATTTGAGTAACTTATATTGTGAAAGCTAATTACAGGGTCGTCTTAACGCACGGGCGCGTTTAAAGTCATTCCTTAAAGAGTGATCATAGACTATAGACTATAGGTCTATAACTGGCCACAACTGGTTCATTTACCAGGGCACCTTTTCTATTTAACGTTTCATAGATACGCTTTAAAATATGTAATATTTATATATAATGGAATGTTGTGCAATGGAGTTTGATTTTTTTCAAACAAAATTATTTCGGTCATTTCGAGACTAACATGGTTCCTTTCCGCATATACGCGTTATGTTCATCTGCCACGGGCTTGGCTGGATCCGGATTCAGCGTGCATGGGGTCATTGTCTGAAAATATAAGCAGAGGCGTAACTACCGGGGGGGTATGGGGGGGTACCCCCCCACTATTTTGCATTCAGTCGGTAAATTCTCGTTTTTGTCGGTAAATTGAAACTGTCAGTCGGTAAATTTAAAAAGTTATATAACAAATGTTTTTATCCATGATTTACCGACCAGATTCTTCGGTATTACACTGTTTCGTTACAGAAATTTCGAAACCGTCAGTCGGTAAATTTCAAGAGTTGTATAGCAAATATTTGTATCATGATTTACCGACCAGATTCTTCGGTATTACACTGTTTCGTTACAGGAATTTCGAAACCACTATTTTGCATTCAGTCGGTAAATTCTCGTTTTTGTCGGTAAATTGAAACTGTCAGTCGGTAAATTTAAAAAGTTATATAGCAAATGTTTTTATCATGATTTACCGACCAGATTCTTCGGTATTACACTGTTTCGTTACAGAAATTTCGAAACCGTCAGTCGGTAAATTTCAAGAGTTGTATAGCAAATATTTGTATCTTGATTTACCCACCAGATTCTTCGGTATTACACTGTTTCGTTACAGGAATTTCGAAACCACTATTTTGCATACAGTCGGTAAATTCTCGTTTTTGTCGGTAAATTGAAACTGTCAGTCGGTAAATTTAAAAGTTATATAGCAAATGTTTTTATCATGATTTAACGACCAGATTCTTCGGTATTACACTGTTTCGTTACAGAAATTTCGAAACCGTCAGTCGGTAAATTTCAAGAGTTATATAGCAAATATTTGTATCATGATTTACCGACCAGATTCTTTGGTATTACACTGTTTCGTTACAAAAATTTCGAAACCGTCAGTCGGTAAATTTCAAGAGTTATATAGCAAATATTTGTATCATGATTTACCGACCAGATTCTACGGTATTACACTGTTTCGTTACAGGAATTTCGAAACCGTCAGTCGGTAAATTTCAAGAGTTATATAGCAAATATTTGAATCATGATTTACCGACCAGATTCTTCGGTATCACACTGTTTCTTTCATTACCGAAGAACTTTCGAACGTCTAAATTCACCAAAATACCCCTGTATGGAACTGCTCTGAATTCTAAAAAAATCTTATATGAACTAGAACCCTTAAAAGCAGGCGCGGATCCACTGGGGGGGGGGGGCAACAAACTGTAAAAAAAAATTGTATCGACAAAAAACACTGAAAATAGGGTGGGAGTTGTGTTTAATATTTGAAGATCAGATGCCAGGAAATCGCATATATGGAGTCTTATCTTTTAAAAAATTCTGGGGGAGGACCCCCAGACCCTCCGCAGTTACTTATATGCGTACGCTAAATGGTACCTAACCAAATTTAACTGATCATGGATATACATTACCTCACAGAATTTTACCTGTCATCTAGCTGTCCCTTGGTAAGGTAAGCGAGCCCTTAGAATATATATGCATTCTAAGGGCTCACTTAAGGGACAGGTAAAGTTCTGTGAGCAGCATGATTTCTGAATCACCATGACCAGATTCTAAAAAAAAAACACGCTCATCTTTTCAACCTTGTTTCATAAATCACTACCTCCTTCAAACCAAGTACCTTTCCTTCATTCGGACTATTTTTTAGAAATTCTTCAGGCAGTAAGCTACCGATCTGTTCCTGGTGATTTTGCAGACAAAAAACACTGAAAATAGGGTGGGAGTTGTGTTTAATATTTGAAGATCAGATGCCAGGAAATCGCATATATGGAGTCTTATCTTTAAAAGAAATTTATCCCTAGTTACGGCACTGAATATAAGGCTTGATTTTGCTTTAACTACGTACACCTATCTTATTAAGGTGACTGACATATATTTTTGGGTTCATTTAATATTAGAGTCTGTGCCTGTAGCCCCCACCCACCCACTTTCCTACCCACTTTAAATCCATCCCCATACATGTCAATTAAGAACCGGGCTTGCAAAACCAAGCTCACGGATTGGTTTTTTTCATATAGGTGGTTAGGAGTGCAACATCGACGTTTCCGCCTATTCTTCCGATTCCATAAACCTAGGTTTCGCACATTGAAAAATCGGTTCTTCTCAGCCCACGCAAGAATTCTACCACGTGATGCCAATGCACCAATGTTCTACCGGATGACCACCGCGGCTTAAGTCACATTTACACTTGGCCGCGATAAGCGCGCCGTACCTGGTACCGTTCCAGGCCGGGATAGATTTCAAGAAATTGACCCGTTTACATTACTCTAAACTAACCGGTCTCAGAACCGTGCCGAGCACGCCAAATGTGGAACTTATCACAGAAAAGTTAATTTCAGTCCCTATACATATTACCCAGATGCAAACAATTATGACGATTGATTAAGTTTGAGCAGTCATTTTGACTGAACTGATGACAGAACAGTACTGTCAAAGTATGAGGGTAAAAAGGTCAAGGTTTGTTTCGCGCATGCGCAGTTATCACTACTGAACTGTGCTCAGACCGGATAGCGTTTACACTACGAAAATATAAAGAGAGCCGCTCCTGGCACGGTGCTCAGACCACATCACTTCAGTGTGCCAGATTGGCACCGTACAGGTACGGCACGCTTACGTTTGTCCTGTTTACACAACATACAAAAAACGAAGCGCGCCGTACCTGGTACCGTTCCTGGTACGCTTAAAAGTTGTAATGTAAACGGGTTTTTTCATTACGCTTCATCACGTCATAAGATCTGTATTTGAGTCACGTGGCGTAATTTCGATATCCCGATTGTTGGTTTTGTCCAGGTCCTCCGGTTTAGACCCCTACGCACAAGTGATATATTAAAATAGATCAAACCATATGCTTGATATTGTTATAAATGAACATGTTTAAACATAATTCCCCTATAATGTATATTATTCATTATAGATGCACCTATAGAAACAATTTATGTTCGGAGAATTCTAAGTTACCCGAAAGGTAAATATACAAAAACCTTTGATACAACCCGTTTATAAATACAGTTCCAAGATGGCTTCTATAATGTCGTACTCGATTCCATGGATCGCTGGTGGTTATTTTTCTTACATCATTATTCTTACGTTACCTCTCTATCTTGAATCGTCCATCATAACGTTGTTCGTCGTAGACTGGAATTAAAACCGCCAGCAATACGATATACACGACTTGTATAGCCAGAGCCTGGGGCACCTCCTTTAAGCTGTCTACGGTACATAAAGGAGCTATGGGGAGATCTAAAGGGTTAAAATAGAACCTAATCTGATATATCTCGCCTTCCAGATATAATCATCAAATGTCACCACTGATGTCATGTGTTTTGACATTTGATGTAATTAAGTTATATATTCCCTCCGTCTAACGCTTGCCATCAATGGCGAAAGCTTCTCGTGATCTTGGAGCCATTGTAACAGGTCGAGATAACACCTGATTGCCTTCTTCTCTACTTCCTTCCCTCTCAATTGATTTCTGAAAGAGGTTAAAAAAAAGTATGTTTTACATTTGGATTGGAATAAAATGGAATGGGTTTTACGTCTCGTTGTCATAATGCTTAAGTCATTTTGAGACAAATGCAGAATATGGCATTTTTTTTAAATTTCTATGACTACGTGTGTAAACAAAGGTAGAAGAATTTATTACCCGGCCGATTTCCAACTGTCAATGGTTCTTTAACGTGCAAGTCAGCGTGAAAACGGTTAAATCTTTTCATTTCTTTCAATCTAGATATACTTTACATGTCAGTCTCACAGTTGACATCCCTGACAAGGCATATTTTAGTATAGTAAGTAACAGCGGAGCAATACCGATTATTACAATATTAAGGGAAACATCAGGCCCGTAGCCAGCTTGCTTTCTGCGGGTGGGGGGAGTTGCAACCCGGGTACTCTAGATCCACTTTAATGTAGCCGAAATTCAAAATTGGGTGATTGATTGGTGGAGGGGTGGGGGACAAATACGCCCGTTCCCCATGCCTCAAGTAATTCAAATTCCTGAAAAAAAAGCCCTGTTTTTTCTGCACCAACCTGACCAATTTAGACGTGCAAACGAATTGCAACTATAACGTGTTCTTTTACACGCACACTTACGTGGACATTGACCTCGTTTTCGTGTCATCCGAACGACTGGACCCCGTTCGTTGTCACCACGGCTCCCTAGCGAAACTGATACTATAGTACGTCAACATTGAGTGCAGTGGGATCAAAGAGGCCGTGTATTTTTCTCCTCTACTGTAAAAATAGCTCTTTTACCACCATGCTTTCCTTCGCATAAATATTTAATTATTTTTTTGAAGGACAGGGGGTCAAATAAAGGCTAACATCACGTGTTGGCTAAACACGTGATGGTATCTATGAACAGTGGTAATATTAATGTAATAGTATGTAAGATACCGACTTGAAATTAAAATCCAATATTTAACACCAAAGTCCTACACACATTATAATCTCGATCATCATCTACGGTCAAGGTTGGCACCTTAGCCCTTAATAAAATTAACGATAAAAAACACACGTGCAATGTTTCGACTGTCTAATCATCTAATGTGGCCTTGATAGTTCATTGTGCCAATTACTGAAACTTTAACAAAAGATAAAAAAAACCACCCTAGACGAAAAGATAATGAAGCGTAGACAAAACAATTTTTATTGACTGGCCCTATTATTGATTATCGATCAATCCAAAAATCGATATCAAATGATCAATGGAGTATGTTAACAAGAGGTTAAATTATTCGATTTTAGAAAATCAATTTATGTGTAACATGGTTGATGTTTAAAAATCTTAAAGAGGTTATTCGTATCCACATTATTTAAGGTTTATAGTGTCGGGATTTTGGCAACTTTTTATTTAGAAAATCGGTATAAGCACAAGGAGTAATTGGTAACTTAATGAACCAAACACAGATCAATATACTTTCGATGGCCTACATTACATGAAGATCTAACCGGTTGTAGTCATAGGTCACGCGAAAGGTTATTTGAGCGGCTTTTTACTTTTGACCCTATGACGATGAATAACCCACACTTCCGTGCACAACACTTCCAAAGCTCTCTGTAATCCCTCACATCATCCATAACACGCCAACTCTCCCAGATCTTAGTGTAGTAAAGACAAGTAAATAAAATTTTGAGCTATAAAAACGAAACGAAATAGGATCTGTGTTTTAATCAGATTTTGCTTAAAGGCATGTACGAGGGAATCGCAATTATTAGTTACACTACTTACGAGGTAACCTTTATTCTTAAACACGGTGTTTACACGAATAAGCTCTTCATAAAAAAATAATTCATTCATTATTTTTGTTTAATGAAAATGATCAAATCGATTTTACCGGTCTGAAATGATAGAAGTCAGACCTATTGATCCCGACAATAATTATAGAGAATCTGAGAACCGTTACAGGGTATTTATTCGATTTTTTATCGTATGTACTGTAAGTTAAATAGAAATACAAGCCATTGTCTCATTGACTGAGTTCTCCAAGTTGACCTGACACACAAAACAAAAGTATATAAAAAATGATTCGTCATTACTAGTTTAAACATACAACCGCGAACTTCTTAAAATGACCGGTGTGGGTGTATGTGTGTATGGGGGATATGGGACTGAAGTATGATTTAGGCTCCCTGTGAATTATGAAATTGAACAATAATATGTTATTCCCGAATAGACATAGCTTGTGTCAAGTGGACCGTTGTTCCGCCCTCTGTGTTAAACGGTCTGTCTATGAGTTCAGTTCCATGGTCACCTCTCCAACAGCGCAAGTTTGCTATGAGTCCTACAGTTTTCTCCCGCTGGTAAAGACCCCAAGTCCCGAATCGAACTATCTTGGGGTTTCCGCCGACTGACATTAGGACGTTAATAAGCATCCCCATCCCCCCCTCTCTCTCTCTCTCTCTCCCTCCCTTCTCTCTCTCTCGGCGCT
Source organism: Patella pellucida (assembly GCA_917208275.1). Taxonomy (NCBI): domain Eukaryota; kingdom Metazoa; phylum Mollusca; class Gastropoda; family Patellidae; genus Patella; species Patella pellucida. The sequence continues at coordinate 63,810,012 of OU795036.1, read as the reverse complement.
CTCTCTCTCTCTTTATATTTTAGCAGCATCGTTCAGTCTTGTGCGTCTTGCGTGTGTGTTGGAATGCAATTCAGAACGAATTAATTAATGAAATGGGATCCTGTGTCCTACTTTTCTGCACCAACGGGCTTGTGGAGATAGACATATCGCCATTTGAGAAACTTTGCCAGGACAGCAATTCAATTCCAGGTGTAACGTGTTATTTTGCAAGGGCATCCGTCCTGCATCACTGACAAGAGCAAACCACGCTGAAAAATATCATGGAACTTTCTAGGCCAACAACGGGACCGAACCCGCGATTAAGAAACTGACGATAAGTTTATTTAACTTCCGCTTTCAACGAGGTGATATCGCAGACAAATAAGTACATTCTGGCGACCTTGAAGAACTAGATTAGTAACAATTAAATGGATTCGCTTATTAAATCATTCATCTCTAGCCTGTCAAATTAGTCAATTAAGGTGGTCTTATCCTGAGGTTTTCTTGTACTCCATCTATCGTCTCGGCCACAGTATTTTAATTGGCAGAATAAAATCATGAATATATCTCTACATTTTAAAATGTCATTACCTAATTATACACAACCCAAGTCTCTGGCTTACTAACTAGGAGGTCATCTGATCTGTGTCTCTATGTTCAGTAATGCTGACTGGCACGCGGGCTTGTCAAAGCAAATCGTCTAGTCTTTCGGAAGGTGTGGACATTCAACAAAATATGTCGTTCAATGTGAAACTAATTCTGATAATTATCAAATTTCCATGTTTATGTACAATGTAAGTGCTGCAGGGTATTTTGTCTGGGAGTATTTTTTTAGGCTTAATTCTTCAAAAAATACCAACTGATGATGACTGGGTTTTTTTAATGAATAATGTGTACGGATGTCGTACGTTATAATACATCCCTTCCCACCCAGCCCGCGCATTTGCGGCGTATCCCCAGACATTTGCGCAAAGTTTAAAATGTGTTTTACCGACAGAAAATGTTTTCCCATTGGTTATGGAACAGGAACCGTTTTAGTCAAGCTGTAAGGGTACGATTGCACGCATTTGTATAAAATTCCCGTAGTGGTTGGATACTATTAAGTCGTCGTGTTTCAACATTATTTCAACATTTAGGAAAAGGTACGAATCGTGTTTCAACTTTATTTGAACAACCCTAAAAAAAGGTACTTATCATGTTTCAACTTTATTTCAACAACACATAGTAAAAGGTACGAATCAATCTGAGGTACGAAACGAGGCACGAAAGAACTAAGTGCGAAACAGCCAGGTTACGAAACAGCCTGCACCCGTACGATTAGAATGACTCGGGGTCGGGAAGAAACTCCTGAGTATTTCAAGCCTGTTCCCGCAATGCCGACTGTCCACTGTCCGTGCAAAACTTTACTCATTTCACATTATAAGGCGTATGTCCGTCTTTATTATATTAGTCCAGTCGGAGCAGAACGACACTAAACCCCATTTCATTTCATATCGTATTTTAGCATGCTATATATTTGAACATGTTGAGTCCCATCTTGTATATTTGTGAAGATTGTAACTGAAAGAGCGTATGTACATAAGATATAAGTGGGGCATTAATTGCTTTAACTCTGTGAAGTAGGTGGGGGTCTATATTATCTTCTTGTCTTTTTATATTATACTCGTTCACTACCTGTCTGACCTTTCCATGCCCTCTTCTTCAACATGTGTTTCATTTTCTGCTCTATCAACGATGTGGATCTACGATTGTTCCAATGAATGGAGATTATAGCCATTTTAATAACTCTATGATGTTCTTATTGATTCGCTAGCACAATCGCTATGTAATCGCTACTATTGTTCGTTAGACTGCGATATCTCTTAATTGTTAAATAAAGGGATTTGAAACACATGCCATTGTTCATTTATATACTTTAAATACCCCCACCTACATCCATAATTTATATTGGTGAATTATGTTTAAACATGTTCATTTGTAACAATATCAAGGGTGATAACAGCCAGTCTCCTATATTCTTAGCTTGGTAATATACGACTCAGTTCAATAATGAAGAGAGAGTGAGAGAGAGAGGGAGAGAGAGAGAGAGAGAGAGAGGGGGGGGGGGCGAGCTGCTTACGTAATAGGCCCAGTGGTTCTCAACCTTTTTTGCCAACGGCACACTTTGGAACGCATGAAAAAATAGCGGCACACCTGGCTAAATATATATGACCCGTTGGTAGCCAGAGATTAGTTCATAGAATGGGTATGACTCAAACTAATTGAAGAAAAATACAGCTATGAACTCATCAGTGTTAGGCACCAGTGAATACTCAATTGGGACCACATGTTTTTTCACATTTTCTTAGTGTGCCATTCAAAATTTCGCGGCTCATTGTCACTCAGGAAGAACACGTGGCAGACTGGTTGAGAATCACTGCGTTAAAAAAACCGGAATGAGTATAGTGAGTCACGGTAGGTCACTGGCTCATTAACCTGGAGGCTAGGACTGCGATCCCGGTGCTGTTAGAGAAAGCGCCTGGTTGTACACGTCGTGACAGAACCATTGACAGTTTGAATTCGAAAAACGTAGATCGTAGTGTCCTCTCATATCACTTTGCATGGTATGTGGTGGTCTGGTATGGAGCAGAAGGACGTCAAACTCATTTCATTCCAGTCAGTACGGGATCTAGGAGAGGCAAAGTGAGATAAATGTCCCGGGCCCCCCACATTTAGGGGACCCCCACAATTCTTGGTCATACCAATATTTCTTCCCGGACGGAGCCAACCAGAACCTGGACTGAGGGGGCGAGGGCTGTGGCAGTAAAGGATATTTTGGACCCCGGGACTGGTAGGTACCAGCATATTTCCGAGGGCCCAGAGATCGGTTTGGCCCTAAAATTAACATAATTACATAACTAACAGGTTCTAGCAATCAATATGTCCTAACCAGTTCCGGGGATCCCATCCCGCGATGTGATTGCTGTGGCCCCGCCAGTCTCGAGAAATTAACGTATCATAGAAAAGTAGTTCAGGCAAATGTATAAATTATACGTCTTTTTTGAGATTTCATGTCTTGATTTGACCCATGCTCATTTAGAAAATTGGTTGAATTCTCTCAACTGTTGATACTTTCGTGCGTTTCGTCAAAAAGTACATGGGAAAGGACCAAAACATCCTTCACATTGTCTTGGTTTCATGAAAATTGTCAACGAATTTAAAATATCAATAAAATGGCTGCCTAAATTGCCTCAGATGCACTGAAATTAATCCTAATTTTATAAAACAAACCTCAAGGAAAACACCCCAGGCACTCCGCGGTCAGTACGAACATTTTGAAAAAAACAACAATGGGGCCCCCGCACAGTTGGTATCCCCCCCCCCCCCCCGCCCCCACAAGGTTAATCCGGCCCTGATTTCAGTTCTACTATTCTGTTATTTGTGACCCTGAATATCAGTAGAGATATATTTTCACGTGTTTCACAAATGGCTGTGTGAATATTTGTTTATTAGATATGTTATATGATATTTTAAGGTATGTACAATAATAAAAGGCTGACGAGACTACAAATCAATGAATCGTGATGTGATAAACTAATATTATCACTTCAGGTAGCGGCGGGTGTAAATCAAATATATAGTTAAAGTTTATTATTAAATATATTTTATTTATGATATTTTGATGTATGGACCATAATAATAGGTCGGGGAGACTACAAATTATGAATCTTCGGACACACAGATATAACCATCTAAATTGAAGCGGGTGTAAATCAAATCTTTGGCAGCAACATTTACTTTATGGAAAGCTTTATGAGAAAAATGGTGTGCCATATTTTTTCCGCTATAGGACATTAGAGTTTCCACCTATATTCTTTACGAATTCCAATTGTCATTAATTATTTTATGTATACGGGAGGCGTGTTTTTTGGCTATCCGTACGACTAGGCAACACTTTCTTTGTCAGCGTCTACTGATACGCGATCACATTTCCGTTTTAACAAGGTTACAAACAATGCTGGAGTTAACCTTAATGTCCCGATCTAGTGCTTTTAGGACACATGTTCATAACACACACATATATATTATTGTTTAACCCCCTTCACCACAATTCCCCAGTCAAAATATTGTTTACCCGATCACAAGCTGACGGTGGTGCTTGGACCGTTCCTTGTTTTATATTCGTGTTTATATAAATTGGATGCTTCCAAACTAGATCTATTGATGCAGTAAAACAATCTACATGATGGCGTCAAATTAAATGCGGGACCGGCATTTTAGATCCAAGGCCACTGAAATTGACAAATATATTTACGAGACCGTGGAAAGTGACCCACATAGCCCACGCACGTATCACGTAACCATGTAACAAGAAACAAACTATTCAAACAATACCCCCCCCCCCCCACCTTCTCTATTTAACAGGAAATCCCCACATTATATGAAACCTACATACTATATCTACATAAAGCAATGTTATCATGTTGCAGAGGTGACTTGGTCCATTATGATAGGTTATTCGTATATTTAAGGCCCACTTCTACATTATCTTCTATCCAATGCCGCTAGTATGATTGTAGGTGTTGTCGATTTTCGAGTCGGTTCGGGGAGTTCAATATGACTGGGGGAAATCAGGGGGGCTGGGGAGAAAAGACCAGTTAGCGACTTCAGACCAGTTGGGGAGATCAGGTCGGTTAGACAGTTCAGACCGATTGTGGAGATCAGGATAGTTGGGGAGATCGGGTTGGCTTGGGAGAACAGGTCGGTTGGAAGGTCAAACCGTCTGGGGAGTTCAGCATGGCTTGGTAGACCAGGCAAATGGCGGAGATCAGACCGGTTGTTAAGATGAGGTCGATTGGAGAGTTCGGGTTGTCTGTGGAGATTGGGCTGACCTAGAAGGGATTGAAGTCATTGGGAACGAGTTCAGTTCGTTTGGGGAGATGCGGTCGGTTGGTGGGCTGGTTTTCGAGGAAATCCGTCCGGTTAAGAGGATCATTTGAATACGGAAAATTCATATATCGGGAATTCTGGCTTTTGTAATTGTTACCTACCCATAGCCCTAATCTAAACCCTTTTGGTGTCTATCTCCCAAAACGTTCTAATAAAAATAAAATGGGACGGGGGGGGGGGGTAACCACCGTACAACCAGAATAATGAAGACGGATATGCTAAACAGTGTACAATGGGTTTTTTATGGGCATACAAATGTTTATCCCAGCCAGACGATAAGACGTTGGTCCGTCTCTCCCCCAGCCCTCCACCCCGTTCTCCGTCACTGACAATGGGAATGGGGCATGCACGCTAAAAAATCCCAAGGAACTTTGTCGACCAACACCGGAATCAAACGCGAGAGCTCTGAGTTAGTGAGACAGCCCCCTACTTACTGAGCCACCTAATTAGTTATCATACACTCTCTCACAGTTGAAAGATAGACCATGGGAAATGAGATCAGAGCTAGATAATGTAAAGGGGATATGCTAAAAATTTCAGAATTATTTATCCATTCTGAACCGAGAATTTGGCGAGTGAACATAGTCTCGATTATCCATTTCATGATTAAATTATAAATGAAAGTTGAGTAGCAAATCGGATCCTAATCCAGTAAATATCGCAGGCTAGCGACGACATCGAGGGTTGATTACGGCCTGGATACGTTAATAATTATTGTCTAATTAATAATTTAGATAAAATTCCGGGCCTAAAGAAAGACCGGCAATGAGCAGATTTATCTCTTGCATAATGTACAGTGTTTAACATTCTTAATGTAGAAAGCTCGGATAAGTCAGATCAGATCTACAAGACGGAGAACTGGGACAGTGGTGGCAGTAATTGTATGCATGCGCTTTAGATTGTAAGGCCATCGATGTAAGTGTCGCTTGCCCAATTTCTCGAGGTATTACCGATTACCTTCCTGCGTGCAAAGCAATTAGCACCCATCCCCATCAAAAAAACCTATTTAGTTGTGTACTATCTCCAGGTCATATTGACTTAAGAATAAAACACCGGCCAACGATGATGATGTGTTATTCATTGTTTACTTTATAGATAGGATCCTATTTAATATAATGTGATAAATCTAACATGTAAGTGTCACACCTAGCAGTCTACCTTATTTTAATATTTATTTATTTAATGTACACCCCCGCACAGAATCAGTTTAAGTGTTCCCATGCCATACAGTACGGTATTCATTTATTTATTTAAATGAAATTTAATCTTATAGAGTAGTATATTGTTCCCGGAATTTAAAGGCGGGGTGGTACGCTTATATCTAAAAAAAAACAATATTCACATTCAAAAATTAAACATTGCATTATGGAAGAGTTAAAGTAGCTAAGACCCTTAACAGAAAACACGTATCACGAATTATTTGTCAATTTAAATCAACATTGAGTTCGGCATCTTACCGGGAAAATATAGGCTTCTGATATCCAATATTTAAGACAAAATAAACATTTTACCATTGGTACACGAATCGTGTACCATACTGAGTTTCAGCGTCATTTGTAGCAATGGACTCGAAGAACTAGGCTAGACGTATTCCACAAGACAGTCATGTCGAATAGTAATGGCATATTCTTATTTGGAGAGCATGCACAATTTAATTCTATCGGTGTAGACTGGAATAACCAGACGCTAGAGACTGTCATTCGATTGAGACTTTTGGTGTATTTCGCCGAACACAACTGATTGTAAATTATAGTAAAAACAGAAACAATTCAATGTAAATAGTTTATTTGCATTCATATTGTATTATTATATGCGAGGTGACCCATTTGTGTCAATTTCTAGGTCCCAAATATTGTCGATTAAGCTCCTTTAAATCTACCATCGCAGGTCTTTCGTTAGGCCCTGAATAGTATAAAAACTATGACGTCTCGATTTCAAACAGAGTTGGATCCGATCTGCGGTTCACTATTCAAGTTCAAACATTCATATTGTGTTTTTCCAAGCCAACACATTCATCGGGGTGATTTTGTTAATCGAAAAAGTCAAGGGGTGATTTTGTTAATCGAAACAGTCAGTAGGTGATTTTCGTAATCGAAACTGACGAAACAGTCATGGGGTGATTTTGTTAATAAAAACTGTCATGATGTTATTTTCTTGATCGAAAAGGGCCAATCCCGATAACTTGTTGGGGAATAAAACTGCTTAATTTTGTGTTTAAATCATTTAAAACCCATTATCTAAGGCCGATCAACAAACCCGATATTTGTGATACGCTTGTAAATAACTTAAACCTGATAGTCTGCATCTGGAAATGGAGACCTTGGTATCATACAGTATCTTGATAAAACCAGACTTTTTTTCTATAAAAAAAAAATGTAGGTGAAATTTACATTTTGTTATCAAGTACGTCAGTACATGGGTCATTCACTGTATAGACCTCTCAAGAAACGTAAATCTGTTCTTATCGGGATTGTCCCTTTAATCGAAACAATCATGGGGTGATTTTCTTATCGAAACAGTCATGGGGTAGTTAGTTTTCTTAATCAAAACAGTCAAGGGGTTATATTGTTAATCATGATGTTATTGTCTTAATCGAAAATTCATGGGGCGATTTCGTTAATCGAAACAGTCATGAAGTGATTTTCTTAATAGAAACAGTCATGAGGTGATTTTCTTAATCGATATAATCACTTGTATTTTCGATCTTTTATGATATTTTATTTTGTTTTTCACTTTCTCAGGTATCCCTTGTACCTACAATCTTGTTTGTTTTTCCCCTCGCTCTCTCAATTATCCCTTTAGGAGATAAACACTTCATGTTTTGCATTTAGAGGGGTGTTATTGTCCAATAGACATGTCCTGAGATCATTAGGACCCAAGACGCGTAGCGTCGCGGGTTCTAATGTAAAATCTCAGGACATGTCTATTGGACAATAACACCCCTCTAAATGCAAAACATGAAGTGTTTATCGACATTGTAACATGCTATTTTCGATTTTAAAAGAAAATACTAAAACAGAGGGGTGTTATTGTCCAATAGATGGTGTCTAATTGACCAATCAAAATGCGAGGTTTACTCTTAGCATGTTACAATTTACATTCAATCTGTTATGGTACATTTTTTCTCTCTCTAAAGCATCCCTTGAATTCCCTTGTACATTCATTCTTTTTTTCTCTGTATGAATTACCCCTTGTACATTCAATCTTTGAATTATCCCTTTAACATTCATTGAATCAGTTATGGTATATTTTGTTCTCTCTGAATTAACACTGGTATACCTTCAATCTGTGTGGTATTTTATTATTTATTTCTCTGAATTAACACTGGTATACCTTCAATCTGTATGGTATTTTATTAATTTATTTCTCTGAATTATCCCTTGTACATTCAATGTGTTATAGTATTTTATTTATCATTTTAATTAATTACATTAAATATACCTGTCTAACTATTGGTAGTTTTTGTTTCAATTCTTCGGGGTCTTGATAATAAATACCCACTGAAAATGTTTTGTTTAAATTTCAAAACTTAAAAGTTTGGAAATAAAAGGTTTGATCAGAAATAAGAACAGAAAACAGAAAATAAAATGGGTATGGCCTCATAGCCAAGTATTTTGGATTTTCAAATGGGTATTTTCCCCCAGAAAAAAGAACACAAAACAGAAAATGAAATGGGTGTGGCCTCATACAGTATAATGTTCTATTGTGAATGGTGGTCACTTGACAAGGTTATCAAATTACTAAAAGACATCCATTGTATAAGTTGAGATAGTTTTACCGAGTGAAGTAAGATAACGTATTATTAAATGACAACAATACAAGCTCATCATAATAATATATAGAATCAACCAGGATCGTATTAAACGTGGGAGCTGTTATTTAAAGGGACACTTACACGATTTGTAGACTCCCCATCCTATTATTGTGGTACATACATCAAAATATCATATAACATGTTTAACAATCTGACATTAACTTACGGTGGCCTGTTAGTGCCATACATTCATTCATTCATTCATTGAAATTTACTTCATGAGAAATCGCAGTGAAAACTACGATAAATTCAAAATACATGAACAAACTTTTTTCAGCTGTGGAATTCTTTTCTCTGCGGTGGAAACCTTTTCTCCGCGGTGGAAACCTTTTCTCCGCGGTATAAAGTTTTCTCCGCGGTGTAAACATTTTCTCACGTTTTTTTTTTGTTTTGTTAATTTATCACAATTTTCACTGCGATTTCTTATGTGAGGTAAATTGTCCAGAAAAGATGTATCAATCAATGCAAACTTATATAGAATCAACCTATAGGCTAACAGCGTGATTTATTTCTTCAAATTACGTGTTTTATATATTTCTATGGCTTATTCAGCATTAATCTGGAAATTTCCGTGAAATTTGGGAATACCATTTTCATTCCCTTTTAAAATGGACTTAATATCTATCGGGGGGGGGGAATGAAATCATATACAATACTTGTCCAATTCCAACTGTAATCCAGTATACAAGCGGGACGTAATTGTTTGGTCGAATCCGAAAATAACGAGGTAAAGCTATAGAAAAACTATAATAGGGGAACTTGCTAAGACAACACCAGAGTCGCACTCCGAACCTCCGACTTAGTGAGCCACCGACTTAAACACTGAGCCACCGTGGTTCCCATACCGAACACCGGTTCTTAACATTCGATTCGCCTGATTCTATACCCGACACGACCGGCTTTATTTGTACCTAAGTTATCTAAATTAACCTATAAAAGACATGCAAAACTTATAAATTACACAGCAATCGCTCAACATTAAATTTCCAAAATATTTTCAATACCAAATAGAATTTTCTGATAAATACCGTAACAGCAGCAGTGTTTTGGTTGAAGAAGTCATATATTATAGGCATCATTCTGAACATCTGAAACACGCTACCTGCGGAGATAAAAAAGCCAGCTACCATTTAATTTTCGTTTATAAGTGATATTGCTTATAAAATATATAGTAAAATATTTTTTTAAACAGACCCAAGTGGCGAATTGGGTGGGTTGAAGTAAACCATTCTCTTTCCGTGAAAGGGCTAAACAGCAGTATTTTGTTTGAATCTGCTGAAATAAATGTATTGAACCTTCTGATGTAGGTGGTGCGTATAGGGTCGAGGTGGTAATTGACCGCTAATGATTTATAAGACTGACCCCTGTAAAGCCAACCAACGGTATTGAAACGAAACCAAACAAAAACTGTCTTGTTTCGTCATTCAGATAATAATTATATTAGGCCGTTAACCTGCCCAGAAACGGTTAATTCCGTGTTTACCACAACTTGACATAGAGAAAACAAAATGTGTGTTAAAAAGTAGATTACGTTGATAGCAGTAATTACGTGTAGAAACTCGTTCGGGTAAATACCGTAATTAATTGCTCTTGTCTACTATACTGTCATAGACAGTCTGTTCAAATGACATGATATGAATTGGGCTTAAACGTCCTACTATTCTGCATCAACCGAAATAATAAATTTTGTGTGGAAAGCGGCGCTACGACCTATTCCTATTTATAACTGCAACTGTCAAGGACTCTTTTACGTTTACTCTAACATGTACATGTGCCTTCGGAATGTCTAGGCACTGTTCTTTGCCAAGTCATCCGTCCTGAAAAACAGGAAGATCATTGCAACTTCCTCTGTCAACACCTAGCTTGCTCACTGAGAGAGGGGGGGGGGGAGAAAGAGGGAGAGGGGGTTGGGTATGGGGTAGGTCATTACGGAACTTACATAGTGCAATTTCATTTCAATAATTTGCTTGCGCGTAGGAGTCTTTAGCAGTTGAGGGAAAACGGGGGGGGGGGGCAGGAGAACCTGTTTGGTATCAGCTGGGAACCAAAACAATTCCACTTGACGATCCCACCCCCACCCAAACATCCCGTCTAACAAATAAATAGAAAATAAACAAAAGATGCGAGGAGACCTAAAAAGTGTCTGCGTTAACCCAACAGTTCCTGTAAATATCTGGTTAGAGGTTTTGAGGTTTCTTCCCAGGACTGATCGCATTGATTTTCAGACTAATTCATCAATGTATTACAGAACTAAGCCCCCCCCCCCCCCGTCGAGAATTTCGACTATTAAAATGCTGCTGGTTGGGGTGTTTTCAATGTCTGGCAATGGAATAAAAATAGATCAGGCGACAATCACAACCATCACTAAGCCACTTTATGATTGCCTGGGGTCTTGAATGAGTTGATTAGCGATGAGGATGTAGACTATATTTTATGTAAGTTCGGTTGAATTGTACTTAAAGGCTCGGTATAATGTAACGGTCAGTCAGTACACCGTGCTATCTTTTAAATATAAGCAAACAAGTACATAACCACTTTCAAATTTGACGTAACGAAAGAGAGAGAGAAGGGAGACAGAGAGAGATAGAAGGGAGAGAGATAGAGGTGGGTGGTTAAAGTCTACGGAGCACTAAGTAGATCAATTATATAATATTGCGTGCGCGTAGAAGTCTTTAGTGGTTGTAGTTGGGGGGGGGGGGGTTAGAAAAGGTGCAAGTGTGAGATCAAATTTAGTCCACAGGACTGAATGACACAACTTATGGTCTTAAGCGCACGTGTTAGACCATGTCAAAACCCATGCCCTGCACTTATGACGAGAAAAATCTGAGAAGATTTCTTGACCGACAGAATTCTTGATCAGTGATACTGATAAGCCAGCGTTAAGCCCAGTTTAAACAGAGCGCGAGCGCCAACGCGAACGTGACTTTTCGTCCTGGAATGCTCTAGTCCCTTTTAGAGGCTCCGTTCATACCGAGCGCAAACCCGAAACCGAACCCGAACAAATATTGGTTCGGGTGAACCACCGCCTTGCAGCGCTTCCCGAGCGAATTTTCGCCCGGACTTTTTCCTAATGAACTAATCAGCAGGCGATTCCCATGCCATCATTTCAACGAATAGAAACCGCTAGGCTGGATCGTTCCCACTAGTGTGCAATATTCACAGTCTACTTGTATAAGCAGAATGGGAAGACCGAAGAAATGATCATTGAAATCGAAAGGAATGCGATTCTATATGATAAAGCAGACATAGAAGTATAATAACACCGCATTATTTTTTGACAATATGTATGTCTGTATGTCTATATCTCTGTTTGTGCCACTAAAGCCCCCCTCTCTTCCTTCGTTGCTTTATGTACAAATACAGTGCCAATATCTCGTCGTGTCTGATTCCACCTGAGCCATGATAGCAAATGACAAAATTTATCTCTCACAGCTAGAAAAAGACATGCCATCACGAAAGCCGTTTCCGCGTTCGGTTACTCACCCTATTTAAACGGTGAAACTGTTCAAAAGTCGCGTTCGCGTTGGGGTTCGCAATGGACGCGTTCGAGTTCGCACTCTGTATATAAACAGGGCTTAATAGTTACCGTGTCACGGTAGCTGGTGCTACCAGTACTACCGGTTTTTATCAATTACGTTCTTTAATATCGTGTTGACATGACACACCTTTAAAATTGCACTAATCGCTACTTGTACATTATAATATAAAGAAACTCAACACGTTTAAAGGTCAACACCCGCCAAACTTACAATATAAACATGATAAGTAAGAGTGGTAAGAAAACAACGAATGAAGTCATTTATCGGTCGACAGATGATATGGTAATCACGGAGTGCACAAAAATATAGGTCAATTCCGGGAATATAAAATAAGGCAGTAGAAACATCTCCAGTAGCCACACCCACCGCAATCTCAAACTAAATAGATGTCGTCCATTAAGTACTGTCATCCCAATTATAAAGCATCGAAAAATCAATTTACCTATTATCTTCTTCAAACTGACAAAAATGATTATTATCGAACGTCGTCACGGTATTTATATTATTTGCTCTGTAGCAACCGGGATAATAAAGAGGGGGTATATGAAGTATTTCATGGGGTACATTCTGCTTAAACAGCGGCGCTACTAGGCCTACTCTTGTTTCGAATTCAAACTGCCTCTGTTTTTTAACCTATCCAAACGACTAGACACTGTTCATAATTGCCAGGCTCTACGTTCTGCACCACTGACAAGAATGAAACCGCGTTGGAAAATATCTAGGTTCTTTCTTGCAATTGAAGCCTACACCCCCTTGTTAGTGAGCCAGTGTTTTATTTACAGATTGACCAACTGGTTGATAATATTACTGTATCTCACGATAATGCACTAACTTGACCTGTTGTGAGGAATTAAAACTAAACCAAATGTGAGAACCGTGTTGAGTCGGTGTTTCTTAGTACATGGGGGACACGGTGACTAAGTGGGTAAGGCGGCTGCTCGCTTGCCTGTACACATTGTACACATTGGCGTGCACGTAAAAGATCCATTGAGAGGCGAAATGTCCCTCATAGCACGCTGTTTGACCTATGTCCGTCTTCATTAGCCCAGTTCGGGGCAGAGCAGTAGGAAGTTAATATCAATATTGTGAGAACTTGACGCCCAACTGTTCCAGTGCTTCTGAAACGGTATGTTATATCAATTAATATTATGTGGGGTTACGCCACAAAGCCGATCCCATTTTCCTTCACCTTGCAATTTAATTTATATAGTCTTAAATTCACTGCGCAATTGTCGTCAATTTGTACATATAAATATATTTTTCATGTCTCCTATTCGTCATCCGTCGGGTAGTTACTCTTCCAATCAACACGTTGTCCGCCTTTAAATCCTGTTCGAGTATACGTTATCTCTTATTACATAACAAAGACAGGGGTTACTAAACTAGGGAACGAATTCGTCATTCAACTGCCTTCTATATATTTCCCTTCGTTTTATTGTCATTTCGTTTTTTAACTGAACAATTTTTCAAAAGTGGACACAGAAACCCCGCTTCACTATTTCAATATTGGTTTAACAAAAATATGTTTGTT